>VZTJ01002533.1:115563-130908 GCA_013397795.1 Orthonyx spaldingii | reverse complement strand
CCTCTCCATAAACCAACTTAAGTTAATAGTTTTCCTGCTATTAAGTGCAAAAAAGCCAATATTTCTGTAGGGGAGAGGAATGTTACATCCAGCAACATTGATTCAAATGTTTTCCCCTGTTTCTGCAATGCTTCAGATTTTGTATTTAAATTTAATTTAGAAACTAGGGAACATTTTACCTCATTGTTTTCTTTCATCAAAGAAGCTTCCTGACATTTGCTAATTTGTCTCATACATCTGCCATTAGAAGGCCAGTGTCTCTTCTGTCAGGCCTTTCTCTCTGGTTTTCGTAAAAGGGTTTATATTGCTCAAAACTTGCTGGGGCTTTGTTAGTGTGACAGGCTTCCTTGTAGGTGTCCAAATGCATCCAGTAAGAGCTGTCACATCCACGGGGAGTTAAAATCAACAGCCTGGTAACTTCATGGAGAGCACTGAAGAGACTCTGCCTATTAGAGAACAGGTTGTATTGGGTTTAAATGATCACATTTTGGTAGCAAGGGGGCTACGAGGGCGGCTTCTGTGAGAAGCTGCCTGAAGCTTTCCTCATGGACTGGCTGCTGGCCGAAGCTGAGCCCATCAGCAATGGCAACAGCACTTCTGGGATGATGTATTTAAGAAGGGGGAAAACACCTGCAGAACTGCAGCTGGAGAGAGGATTGAGAGTAGGTGAAAGAAACCTCTCTGCAGATGCCAAGGTCAGTGCAGAACGAGGGACAGGAGGTGCTCCAGACGCCAGAGCAGAGATTCTCCTGCCTGCCATGGTGAGGCAGCTGTGCCCCTGCAGCCCATGCGGATCCATGGGGGAGCAGAAATCCACCTGCAACCCCTGCAGGACCCCACACTGGAGCAGGGACATGCCCAAAGGAAGCTGTGGCTCCACAGGAAGCCTCTGACTGGCAGAGTCTGGCAGGACCTGTGGACCCATAGAGAGAGGATTCCACACTAGAATAAGTTTACTGCCAGGACTTGTGACCCCCAGGGGGACCCAGGCTGGATCAGCCTGTCCCTGAAGGACTGTCTTCCATGGGAGGGATCCATGCTGGAGCAGGGGAAGAGTGTGAGGAGTCCTTTTTTTGAGGAGGAAGGAGTGTCAGAGACAATGTGTGATGAACTGCCCACAGCCCCTGTTCCACATCTTCCTGAATTGCTGAGATGAGAGAAAATGCAGGAGTGAAGCTGAGCCCAGGAAGAAGTGAGCGGTGAGGGGAAAGGTGTTTTAAGATTTGGCTTTATTTCTCATTACCTTACTCTGGTTTGACTGGTAATAAATTAAACTAATTTCCCTGAGCTGAGTCTGTTTTGTTCCTGACGGTGACTGGTGAGTGATCTCTCCCTACCCTTATCTTGACTCACGAGCCTTTCATTATGTTTTGTCTCCCCTGTCCTGCTTGGGAGGGGAGTGACAGAGTGTCTTTGGTGGGCACCTGGAGTCCAGCCAAGGTCAGCCCACCACACGTATTACAGTATTTCAGTACACCTCAGCCTGGTGCAGGATTCCCCGGGACAGGCTTGACAAAGCAGAGGAGGTAGAGGTTTAGAAACATGGTAAATCCAATCATTATGCAGTAAATTGTGAGGAGGTTGACACTAGCAGTTAGTCAGCTGCCAGGAATTCATGTGTGGTGTCTGATAGGGAGTCAGATCAGTGACAGAAATGTGTGATTGGGCAGCACAGGGTGCACCTGAATTTATTTCTCTGAATGGAAGCGCCTTCAAACGGTGCAATAAAAATTCTCTTTGCATACATATTTAACCCTGCCCAGTCCCTGCTGTCAGTCAGTGTGATCACTTCACTGATGGTGCTGTTAAAGGGCTGTTTTGGTTAATCTCCACTTTATGTTTGCACACTTAGCCGAGCAGTGCTGCAGTGGATTTGTCAGCTCCCTGAATGCAGGCAGCTGACAAGCGCCTTGAGAGCAGCACCTGTACATATGCAAACAGAAAAAGCAGCAGCATGTATGTTCTCCATCTGGCTCCAGTCTGGAGCTTTAGCTCTATTAATCATGCTTGGAGATTTGAAAGGTTTTCCAGCTAGTTCATTGCCTGACCCAGAGGAGTAATGATTCAGTGCTTGGCACTGAAAAGACAGAGCCTCTGCATTTTATCCCTAGCTCTGCAATCAATTCACAGCACAGTGAGTTAATCTCTCAGGATTAGGCCCAAAGGGATGACAACTATAAAACTGGAGCAGAGACATTCCTCCTTCCAGAATTTGGCTACTAGACTGCAATCCAGAACCAGGGGACAGGTGCCTGGTCCCTCCATGTAACATCCTGTGGGGAG
Organism: Orthonyx spaldingii; assembly: GCA_013397795.1. Taxonomy (NCBI): domain Eukaryota; kingdom Metazoa; phylum Chordata; class Aves; order Passeriformes; family Orthonychidae; genus Orthonyx; species Orthonyx spaldingii. The sequence continues at coordinate 128,625 of VZTJ01002533.1, read as the reverse complement.
TAATTGTTGTGTCAATCCAGGACATCTCAACAGAGAGCAAAACACTGGAGAAAAGGGCACACAGTAACTAACTCTAGTCTCTCCTCCAGATGTGGATGCTTATCCAAGCTATACTCACTCTCTGCTAAATGACTCCAGTCCTTCATCAAATCAATACATCCTCTGTCTTTCTAATGAAAAGTTATTACTTACCAATGGAAAGTCTCTAATGCAGTTTTGGTGACATCCCTGAGCACACCATGTGGGAGAGCTGGTCCCAGGTTCACAGCTGCATAGAAGGATTCAAAGACATTTCCAAGAATATGATCTGTATTGTTTGGGTGTGGGGAGGAAAGAGTTTTCTATTCCTCCTGTTGAAGCTGTTCTGTTTTGCAGAAAGAACCCCAAAGAACTCATGGTATCGTTGTATTTGGAGATATTACAAACTCAACTGGGCAATGCCCTGAGCAACCTGAACTAACCCTGAAGCTGACACTGCTTTGAGCAAAGAATGAACTAGATGACATCCTAATGTCCCTGCCAGACTTGTGTAAGTCTATGATTCTAGAGTTACATGGAAAATACTTTAGAGAAAGGAATATGTGAGAGTTTCCTTGCATCTTAAAATCTAGGGCTTTCACTGTGAAGGATTTCCCTGTCACCTAAAACTGTTCATATATTTTCTCCCATGTTCATAACTTATGGAATTACCTAATTTTCTTCTTTTACCCATCACTAGGCAGAAGATCCACAGACCTACCTGAGAAATAGGATGCTGCAGCTAAATGCATATGAAATCATAAGCTGGACTTTCAGGGAAGTGTCTTGTCAGATGCTTCAGGGCAGCTAGGCAAGCTGCTGTATAGTGTGTGGATCTGGTCAGTCCTGCATAGAACAAAGCACAGAAATACAACAGAGGTATCTGGACAGGGATAGCAAAGAGTGAAGTAGTCTTGAGTGGAAGAGGTTTAGATTTATGCACCTAAATTTTACCTACTCCCCATTGTCCATGCTTATATTTTCCTTAGAGACAGCCTCAAAACCACATTCCAAACATCATTATTTGTGTTACTAAACAAGTTGCCTGAGTTTCATCTGAACTTAGCAGATACATCTGATTTATTTCAGCACTAACAGGATCATAACTGAAATAAAATCATACACAGATGAGTGTTTCAATTGCTACTGTTATTAATCCTGCTGTTTAGGTTCATGTTTAACAGGAGGCATATGCAAGGCTCATTTCATATCAAAACAGTGAGGAAGCTTCTCATCTGTCACTGTCACAGACATCTGTGAGGAGCCACCTGCAGCGCTTCTCAGGGCAGGCAGCAACTGAAGAGTGTGAAAAGTCACTGTGACAAGCAGAGGGGCTGAGGTACTGATTGTGCAATGTGTTTTCCTTGTCAAAATGGAATGAACCTGTCCCAGAGGATCTCGTTCCTTCACGTCACACAGGCACAAAGTGGAAGTCATGAGATGCCACAGGGCATTGGAGATGTGGCAGTGAATGAGCTCTGCTGTGGAAATGTGTCTCCTGCCCTTGACAGGCCAGAGCGATGCTTTCCTGTCCTCTGTGGAGCACAGAGAGCTCATGCCGAGACCTTTTCAGCCAATATTTCCCTCGGATGCTTTCCCAGAAGCACAGATCTTGCCCAGCTTTTAAAGTGGGATCACCCTTCCAGTGCACTCACTCTCCCAGAAAATTCCTGACCAAGCACAAACCAGGTACCATGTCCTGTAGGAAGTCTGCATGTTTTCCCAGTGAGTCAGTCTGTTCCTGGGGAATAAGAGAGGGTGGGATGTGCACCTTTCCTCACAACTCTGCCTCAACTCTAGAGAACTGTCCTGATCATGTTTAATTTACAGCAGCAAGTGAAGCCACAGAGTTTTACTGGCCTATTGACAGAAATGAGACCCAGCTATTTCATTCTGGAGGGGGAGTCAGCAGAAAATTTACAAGGAAAACCTGTGGAACAATGTCCCAAGTATATCTCACAGCAATTTGAGGCAGGCAAAGACTTCAGCAAAGTCATAGGAAGGGTTTCCTTGGCTTCACTCCATGTCAGCTGAGCCATTTCATGCTTAGCTGGCTGCCCTCAGAGACTTTTCATTCATTTTCCCTGTTTCTGGTGTGGGACAGGAGAACTGCAATCCTGGCTCTGGGCCCTGGCCATTTACTCTGGTTACTTGTTATTGACACAAACCAGAACCATATCCTTTACAGTAAGACACAGGAAATGGGAGGATATTTAGGTGCAACAATTTCCACCTCTGGATGCTTCATTATAAACTCCAGAGCTGATGGAAAAAAAAAAAAAATCCTGATTTTTCTTTCAAGAATTCTCAAAGTTTGGGCAACTTGACCATGGGAAACCATTCCTCCTGCTCCAGAAATTGTCACTATGGAGCTATTATAACAATCAAGGATACCTCTACTTCAATCTCACCAAATTTAATCATCTTTTTCTTTCAAAGCTGAACAGCTTTCTAAGGGATGGTGTTTCTTGAATATTAAAACAATGAATATTTAAAACATTCCCACATACGTATTGCATGAAAAATATGCCAGTCTCATAACAACTCTAAAACAAATTTTTTTAATAGATGTCTGGTTTATTTTCTCTCTAATCCCCAAAGTCTATCAGATTCCTCTCAAAACCAAACAAACATCTGGTAGTTCTGAAAAGATCCTGTAACTTAGATTATACATTACATTTCTCTTTCCAAGCAAATAAATATTGACATAGATGTTTCAACCTCAGAAGTATCAGTCATAAAACTGTGATATTGCTGCTTTTCTCACCAGAGTGCTAAACTTCTTAGGACCATGTTACTATCACCTACAGCAGTTTCCAGAAGACTGGATTTTTCATTTATCTGCTGGACAAATCTCTTCTCCTCTCCAGTTCTTTTCCTGTCCTTCTCTTTGTGCCAGTGAGCATCTATTTTGACATATTTGTCACAGTTCTGCTTCAAAGAGAGTGTGTAATATTGCTGTAATATGGTAAATACCATATACATATATATATATATACACACACACACACAGCATTATGGGTGTTAGGGAAGAACCACATTAACTGCTATTGTAGCATTTAATCAGTTGTTTACAAAGCTGTAATCTCCATTTGGTAGAGTAACTTTGAGACCAGGTGACACTGATCACTCACTGTAAACTATGTTTTGTTTGATGTGCAATTTATTTTTACTTAATTGCTTTGGTTAGTGAAGTGCTGGAAGTTCACTGGTCTGTCTCATTTCCTGAGGGATGTTTCTACAAAGTAAAATACCAGTTTCTCAAGGCAGTTTCACAAGTACAGTACAGCAGAAAACACACAAAAATAGTTAATAAATAAACTTGTTAAAAAGAAATATCTTTTTCAATTTGAAGAAGATTGATTTTATTTTAAATTTGCATTAAAGTGAAAAATATACCTTCAATATAATTTTGATGCATTAGAAGTGGTGGTGAATATAATCTTCCCCTCTCCTTCTTGAGTTTTTAAACTCAAGCAAACAGTATATGATTTATCTTCCATCCTCTTAATCTTGCCATGGATTCCAACATTTCTCCTTATCTATCTGGGAGAAAAGGATGTATCCACATTATAGAGGGTGGGTTTCAAATGGCTACAGCATTCACAACAAATGTAGAAGTAAGCCCACAATGTTGAAAAGCTTTTGGCCATGCAGAGGGAAGGCCCTTGCAGCTGCAGAAGGGCAGATTCCATACTGGACTGGCAACTGTCCCGGGAATGTCACCCCCGTTGGTCATCAGGGGAAAAATCAGTCAAACCACATACACTCAAGGACTTTTGCATCAGTCAAAAGCATTTCTGATTATGCAAGGAAAGGACATTTAGGCCCTTAGATCATCCAGAAGGATTTTTACTTCACTCTGATGCTGTGCAGAGCCATGAGCACTTTAATAATAGTACCCTTTATGAAGAGAAGTCTTGTACAGGGACCATCAAAAATCCAGTGCTGTGCCTGAGCAAAACCCATGGAAGCAGGACAGTGTCCCCTGATGAATAAAATAATTTACCGGCTGTGCACTTGAGAAATTTTTGCCTTCAAGGCAAAGTCTTTTCCTTTGGTTTGGATGTTTTTTTAATTCGTTTAAAAATGTCACACGCTAAGGAACAAATGCTGCAGCTGTCACTTGTGGGACTCCAGCTGCAGCTTTCCTCTAGGAAAGGGTGAAGTTCTTTTCAAGACATCCAAGCTCAGGGATCCACTGTGGAAATGCAGACAGTTTTAAGGAAGAAAGCAAAGCAATGTTAACCAGAGAATTGATCAAACAAAGCAATGTCAAAATACAGGCTGGAGGAGGGATGAATCTTTGTGAAGCAAGAATACACCATTCCTGCCACATGGATTGTTGCTATCCTGGGAACAACATCATGGATCTAATTCTGGTCTCATTTTCTTCAAAGTCAGAAGTGTCTGTACTGAAGTCAAAGCCACAATTATGTAAAGCTTGCTATAAAAGATCAGAACTGCTCTCACCTGGTGAAGTTTTGGGTGAATGGATCCAGGCCGCTTTACCATGTTAAAAAAAGCTACTTTCCCCCCAATTTTTCTTTGAGCTGAAGTGCTATAAATCAAAAATAACTAAACTGAAGTGAAAATAATTCCCTGGGACTTTGTTATAGTAACTTCCTGAAGAGCATTAACCATGTTTTACATCTTCCTTGGTTTGAATTTCCCCATATATATGAAAAGATCTACATTTATAGGTAAAAGCAATGCACTTAAAACACAAGTCAGCATTTTCACTCAGGGCACAGGACATGCCAGTGGGCTAACACTCATGCCTGTAAAGGCCAAGAGCCTCCTCACCTCTTTTTGTAAATTTTGGAAGTTAAAAATGTGCACCGAATACCTGAATATGGACCTCACCTGCAAAAGTTGCAAGATTTCTGTGGAAGTAAATGTAACACTTTTCAAAGCTTTTTATGGGCTTGTGAATGTGAAATCCATTAAAACTCCTCCAGGCTTGTATCCCGTGTGAAGGTTTGAGAGATTCATTCTCCTCATACTGAGATGTAGACAGCTTCTCATTTTTTGGTCACAAATATTGATTCTGTCCTTCCTTTTCCAGTCAGCCTTACTCTGGGGTAGGCTTTTTACTTTTTCTAATTTAAAGATCCTAAGCTGGTCACTCTCTCAACTGAATTTGCAGGGTGTCACCTCTCAGAAAGAGTGCTGAGGCTTAATTCCCTTTTCCAAAATACCTATTTGGATACCCACCCCTGCAGTCAAGCAATCCAATGATGGCTGAAATCAAGTATTTTATTAATGTTTTGCTGAGGATACATTTAAATCGAGAATCACAGCTAGATCCCTAAGCCAACATGCACTCAAAAATGTGCCTTTTGTCCCCAGATTTTTATAGGTAGAACTTGGGTACCTGCCTTCAGGCAAAAATCTGCAGTTCAAGACTGGAGCTGAGGGATCTGAAGGCCTGAGAAAGAGCAACTTAACTTCTCCATGAAGCTGCTTCCACTTTCCCTGGGGTCTGAAACCCCTTCTCCTACCGGGTGGGACAGGGTGGTACTTGTAGTCTGAATGTGAGCTGGAGACTGCCTGGCAGTTTATGGCTTTGTTATCTGTAAACAACTCTTTGACTGCTCCCAGAAGGGGTAGGGAGGTGTTTGCTGTGGAGAGGCAGGGACAGAGCCTTTCTGTAGAGGCTGTGTAGTACTTTTGAGTGCACATGACACAGCAGCCACTCGAAAGCAAAAAGAGCTAAATAAATATCCTGGTCACCTAGCAGACTTGTGAAAGAGCTTAAATCTTTAATTTTGTTGGAGATAAATCATCTGTGGGCAATAAGCACACTAAAATGTAGACCACTGCAAGGACTGGACTGGGAAAGTCCAGAGCACGATCTCAAATGTTTGTGCTTGTTTTCATCAACGTAAACCTTCAGGCTGAATTGAAGGGGAGTTGGCTGCACTGAACATGTCTCAAGATAAGGTTTTCAAGAAAAGCTTTAACACAAGATACAAAAAGTCACTCACTGCTGTTGTGTCATGGTAAGAAAGAGACATTGAGAACATGTAGACATGCCCTCATTCCAGTCTGAGCTCTTTCTAACAATGCTTCAGTTACTTTTGCTTCACCTTCTGTGCTCACCTACCACTTGCAACAAATGTAACCATGACATTTGGTTACCCCCTTATGTTAATTATCAATTTAGTTTGCTGACTCTGGCAGAAACATTTCTGATTTGCAGTGCTAAAGTGAAGGAATGTTTTGGGTAGGCACCAGTGCTGTGGCATTCTAGATATTCTCTGAACTGGGTTCATCTGCTGCCTGCCTTTCCTTCAGAGCTGAGTGCAAGACAGGGAGTCCATAAGGCTGTTTGACACTCTGTTTTTATAGTTTTGCCATCCCACTGATTTTGCAAATGTAACCAAAGGTTCGGTGGAATTTCTGTCACTATGGTCTTTCAGGTAGTTTCTGGTGGCAGGACACTGCAAGCCAGGGTTCCTCCCTATGTACATTCAGATGCTCCTCCCACGTTCTCTGGCTGTGGTTTATTCCCTCTGAAGAGTCACTGCTTAATCACAGTGAGTGCATCCAGCTCATGACAAAATTGGTAGCTCAATGCTTTTGCCTATCTGAGCTGGTATTTTATTGAAATGTTCACATCAGCTGCAATACACAATAGAGATCCACAGACAAAAGAGTAACAACAACAATATAATGAGGGTAGCTCATCTGAGAGCTCCATCAAGAGCCAGACTTTACAATATCCTAAATGGAAAACCACAAGGCACCACAGCAAACAAAGGCTGGCATCAGTAGTGCAGCTTTCTCCAGCCTAAGTGTAGGTGTAAATATAGCCCAGGAGAAGGCAAAATCATAGATGAATACATCTCCTCTAAGGAGATTTCAGAGACAGATGAGTCTTAGGATACCCTGTAAAGACTCAGTTTGACAAGCAGCCTTTGGAGCCAGGCCCAGTCCATCTCCCACGTGCCCAAATAAAGGGACAGCCCTTTCTCTCTCCTCCCTTCTTACTGATGGGTTCTTCTTGCCCCAGTGAGCAACCCATTGCTTCATCAGTGTACAGGTGTAGCTTCTCTCCTCTGCCTTTCAGAGGAGGACAGCACCACTGCTGTCCAATGCTGTCAGCAAATCAGGTATTTCACAGCATCCCACCCAGTAGGGTTTCCTGTCAGCATAGCAGGCTGCTGACATATGCCTTGAAGGGTTTGTATTCCTGGAGACTGCAGAATCCTACAGATAACCTTCTCCTTAATTATCACAGTCCCTATCAATGGCTGTCATCTTAACAAGAGACAGGGATGAGTTTGTGCTGTTTCCCCCTTCCTTCACATCAAACCTGGAGTTGATCCATATCTTAATTTCAGAAACGGGCATGTCTGATCTGACCAAAGAAATTGCAGGGCCTCTTTTGTCTTTTAAAGGAATGATTGGTGGCTCTTTTCTGTTAATAAGTAAGCCAAATATGGGCTACAATCATACATGATAGATCCGATATTCTTCTGGAAAGACCAGTGTTCTACCTGAAAATTATGGACCAGGACAGTAGGATACGCCCTGCAGAGTATGACCTTCTCTACCATATAAACTAAGCCCAAATAAAAGAAGACCATCAAGACTAAATGACATATATGGTGGGAAAAGGCATGAAGTAATGGATAATTATTAAAAAGATCAGGAACAGCATTGCTTTCCCAAGAAGAGTAGAGTTACCTAGGAAAAATAAGAACAAGAAAACAGGACAAGAAAAACAAAACAAGTTAGGTCACTTGTTTAAATTCATGTGGGAGGTCCTGCAATTGATGAGTTTCAATACCTGATTTTAAAACAGGGAAGATGGCTCCCTCTGAAACTCTCTCCTAGCAAAATGAGGCTTTGTCTCACAATTACCCAAGCTACAGAATTTTATTGTATTATTTAATTTTTGCTTTGACCCTGCAAGGCCTGCTGTGGACTGGCACTCCCAAGCAGCTGTGCACGAGTACACCTGACTGTCACACACCTACAGGACCAGTCCGACCCTCAAACAGGTCATGCTCTGATTCTCAGCCCTGCTGTGCAGCACTGAGTGGTAGCTACTCCTGTTCCTCTGGCAGCCTCTACTCTTTCTTCCTTTGCCCTCAGACAGCTCTGACAAACTTTGCAGCAAACTCTCGCCCTTACTGGGAACACTGGGGTTAACTTTCCTCTTCCTTGGGATAGGTTTGGCAGACATATACTGATTCTGTTTTCAGTTGTGCCATTTCTCTCCCAGTGCATGCACAGTCACAGCTGTGAATGAGTTGCAGGCTTAAATTTTTAATGCTGAAGGCTATTCCTAGCTACCTCCTCAACATTACCACCTCCACTGCAACCTATAACGTACCCACAGAGACATCCTGGGTTCCACTTAATTGGAACAACATTTACAGTTGTCTTTCTGGTCTGTTTGTATCATCGAGTTCTTAAAGGGAGTCTTGCTGAGGTACAGTAACAAATTTGTCTTTCTTTGCTTTTCCATTTCGGAAAAAAGAAATCAAATTTTATTATCTGCAAACTGTTGCAAGAGGAAGATGAAGAAAAGGGTTCTTAGCTCAGAATGAAAGACAGTTAATAAGGAGGAAAGAAAATGCTGTGCATCAATGACTGGATGGAAAATGGTTGCTGTGACTTATTTAATGGGATGAGCTGAGATCAGGGTATTGTTTTCCAGGGTATTGTAAAACAACAGAGAAACATCTGCACTGAAGACATAAATAGAAAAGAGACTCAAAAATAAAGGCGATAAAATGATCTTACAGGGTTGAGGCAGAGAGAGGGTAAGGTCACAGTGAAAGTCTTGGAAAATCTGGGAACTGATAATTTCTTGTGCTTGAAACTGATCAGCATCTACTAGTCATTCAACATTTCAATGCATTCCTATCATGTAATTTGGAAACAAGTCCAAATCTATGGAAGGTTTTGGTAAAGAAAACATCTTTAGGAAAAAGAAGCATCACAATCTTCTCTGCAAGCATCTCTGCAACTCAATTTTTTTTTTTAATGTGTCTTTGTTGATGGTAAATTAATCGACTTCTGCAGGGAGACAGGGTGTGCTTCCTTTATCTTGGACCAGGACCACTCCACAATGGGCACCAGAGAAACACAGTGTTGAATGGGAGAAGTAAAACCTTTCTTTCTTATGATACATTATGCAAAGTCATTAGGAGCCCCTATTGTAGAAGATTGCAACTCTTGTTTTAGTCCTAGGAAGTAGCATCTCCTCAGTTTTGTAATACAACAAAATGAAAAAAGTCCTAGTTTGATGACACTATTAAAACATTTGTGTCATATTGTCCACTTAAAATGAGTTAGAATTTCACTCTGAAATTCCCTGGCAATTTTTTCTCAACCAGGGACCACACTAATGTGATGTTGTCTTTCTCTATTGTCATTTGAAAGTACAAGTAACAAAGAAATGCAGATTTTTCATACAGAATTGGTTTTGGTTACAAAACAACCCACATGAAAATGTTAACACATCCACAGTCTGCAGGAGAGCAGAACACCAAGCTTCCCCTACCTGCCACTTTAGGAATAATAAAGTTATAAGTTATCAACCTAAGTCCACTGAAGAATCTGTCAGGTCAGAATCCAACCACTCCTGACATTCTTTTCATGGCCAGTGCTCCCCTCCAGCAGGCACAGCGTGGCTCAGTGCCCCCAAAACTGATGGGTCCCAAATCAGCACAGCAGCTCCCTGGTGCTCTCCAACACAAAGCTGCTACTGCTGCCAAAGAGAGATGAAGTCTCCCCACATCCAGGGCTTGCCATCACACACGGACAGATGATGGGAAGCTTCTGAGGGAAAGGTCTGGCTCTAAATTATTGATAGCTGAACAGAGGACCATATTAACATGAATTATATTCTCTCAGTACAAAGAAACCAGGATGGATGTGGCAATAAATGCCCTCTCGGTTCCTGGCACAGATACCTGATGGCTCAGGGGTGAGTTCTTGGCCCGGATATTGTGCAAATCCACTCCAGCCCTGGCATGTCTGTCCCATGGCTCTTCATATACCAGTGAGACACTGCTGAGGGTGGAACCACAGCCAGCAGGTAAAGTGGTTTCCCCTGAAATGCACTATCCAAAAGCTAATTCCAGGGGGAATGGAAAGTATGCAGCTGGCTCTTACCCTGTCCTAGGCATATCCTCTCCTGTCACATGCTCTTTGTTTCTGTCACTGAATAACTCCCAGGGTCTCTTGTGTCCAGATTTGCTGAAGCCTGTGTGAAATGAGTAAACAGAATGCATCTGCACCTTTGCAATAACCTGTGAGGAAGTTGATGCCTGGACAGTCAGTCATGGAGTGGAAAAATCCTGGATTTTCTGTTTTGGAGCATTTTTGAAAATTGTGGATGAGGTCTCTGCCACTTTTGCTGGACCTGATATTGCACTCAGCCTTCAAGGAGTTCAGACAGTCCTGATGACACCAATAAATTATTTTATTGGGTTTTGAGTTTGAGAGAAGTCATTAACAATGAGGAAATAGTGGAGAATATTATCCTGTTTCTTGTTTAGTCTCTGTCTGCCATAACACTGGAGTAGTAAGACAAGGCTCTGATTCAATTCTCACTGACTTCATTGAAATTTATCTTATAATATGTCAGTATCTTGTTTCTTAGTCAAATCCTCTCATTGAAAGATTCTTTATAATGATTAATCTACTACTCAGGGACCATTTTAAAGAAGAACAAACAGAGGAATTTAGGTTAATGGGAGGACCCCTCTGGTAAAATTAATCCCATTTTGGGGCCTCAGTACAGAAGAGAGTCTGACAAACATAGAAGAGTCTAGCAGAGAGAAGCCAGGTTGGTTAAGAGGACGAAACACATGGTGTAGCAGAGGTTATCCTGGATAAAAGACTAAGGAGGGACCTGGTGTCCTCTGTCTGATGGATGGCTGTAAGCAGGCAGAGACAGAACTTCTCAGAGGTGAACAAAAAAATAATTGGACAACTGGCACAAGTTGTAGGACAGGAAATATAAGCAATGGAACAGGGGCCCAGGGAGGCTGTAGGATTTCCATCCTTAGAATTATTTGAAACTCAAGTGGAAAAACCCCTCAGAAACCTTTTAGAACATTTGAAGTTGACCTGGATTTGAACAGGACCAGGTAGATGACCAAGAGATATCCCTTTCAATATTTTCTTCTGTAATTCTATGTTCAACATGTGAGTGGGAACAACGTTTTATTATCTTCCTACTTCTCCTCTTCCAAGTTTCCCTAGAACTGCTTGAGTTATTTGTTAATTCTGAAAAGGTGCTCTGTCATATGTCTAGAATTTGATAGAACTGTAGAGAACTGGACTGTACAGTGCTTTCCATATATATTTATGCGTTTATGCAGCACAAAAGACTTCAGCTCATATTAACATCATATTAGATCTGTTAGTGGTTTTGGTCTCTTAAAATGGTTGCAGCTGGAGTTGTACTCAGAGAAACAAACATGCAAAGGTATTTTAAATAATATTTGAGGAGAGTTTTCAGACATACTTTGTGACTTCACCCCGTTTTTCCCTGCATATATCAGCCTGCAGTCCTGTTATCTTGTCCACCACCAATTTTTTTGTCAGACTTCTGTAAGGACTCTACTAAGCCTTGATGTCTCCTTCCCCTTTCAAAGAAGAGCACAAAGCCTCTTCTAAGAGATTTGGGAGACAGCACATCTGGAGCAGAATGTCACCTCAGTGACTGTTGTCTCACAGATAATAATGTCAGAGCATTCTGGAACTTGGATGAAGGAAGCTGCAATGTCTGTCTCAAAAAAATAAAAGATGTGGTTTTCAGCAACACTTTGGGAAATGTATCTTCACATGTGAAATTGTTCCCTTTTGTCTCCATTCGTGTTGAATATATTGCAGTGAACTCTGCTTAATTGCAGTTCCTGGCCGTTTCACCCTCCATGGGATCAATTGAACCTAATTATAGTCAATGACTGTTGCTTTATCAGGCCAAAATTAACATAAATTCCAGATAATGGAGGAAAATGTCTGTGGTTAATAGAAAGAGAAAAAACTTGTCTTTTTTGAAGGAACAAATGACATGCAACTTTGCCTTATTTGGGAATAAGCTTCAAGCTCAGAAGAGCTGACCCAAGATAACAGGGTTTGTTTGAGCAAACCTGGTCTGGTTTTCACAAAATAACCAAGCAACAGCCCTACTCATAACTGTATGTGGTGAGATGTGTTAGGAGGCGAAGTGTGGAAAATGAAAGAACTTCACATGGAAATTTCTGGGTTTGTTTCAATGTAGAACATATTGGAAAGGTGCAAACATAACCAAAAAAAGGAAAAACGAAAGAGGAAAACGGTCACAGAAAAACAGAATGGGTAAGGTAGGAAGGGACCATAGAGAGTCATCCGGTCCAACCTTCCTGTTCAGAGTCATCCCAGAGCACATGGCACAGAATTGTGTCCAAACAGTTCTTGAATATCTCCAATGAGGGAAAAACTCCACACCCTCTCTGGACAATCTGTTCCAGTGTATGGTCACGCACACAGTAAAGTTCTTCCTCATATTCAGGTGGAATTTCTTGTGCATCAGTTTCTGCCCATTGCTTCTTGTCCTGTTGCTGAGCACCACCAAGTAGAGTCTGGTCCATCCTCTGACACCTCCCTGCAGATACTGAGGTCCTCTCTGTTCCTGATGAGGTCCCCTCTCTGTTATCTCCTTTCGAGGTTGAGCAGGCCCAGTTCCCTCAGCCTTTCCTCGTAAAAGAGATGCCCCAATCCCTTCATCACCTTTGGATCTGCTTCAGGAGCTCTATGTCTCTCTTGTACGGAGGAGCCCAGAACCGGACTCAGTAAAATCCACAGTCTGAGTCTTTTACTTGAAGTTCAGCCTTGTTGGAATTCTCCTGCAGATTTCAGCTGTCACACCGGTGAAGCTCACATCTGCAAAAGCATTCTCTCAGTTTACACTATTTACAGATAGACTGAGTAGCCAGAGCTGTGAAAACAACTTAAACATAAGAAGTGGTTTCTCTGCTCCTTTGAAAGAAAAATGTGGGTAACAGGAGGAGGGATTTTTTTTTTTTTTTT
>VZTJ01002533.1:35118-115553 GCA_013397795.1 Orthonyx spaldingii | reverse complement strand
TTTTTTTTTTTTTAAGTAACAAGACATTTGCAACACGGCAGGAACAAGCACATGGTCAGTTAACGTCTTTGCAAGCAAAAGGTTCAACTACAGTGATACAGCTCTGTGCTTCTCTCTGGTCAGACTCAGAATGTGAAAGTGAACCATGTTCTTCACAGAGCCAGAAAGTTGTGCTGGAAAACTGTCTCAATAATGGCAAGCAACTGTTTTTTTGTTTCTTTTCCTTTTGTCTCTGAGCTCAAGAATCTTATCATTGCATCTGAGAAGACGTGAATTAGAACTTCAGCTGTATTGTAATCTCTTTAAGGTCTTAGTTACTTCATGAGAACCCATTTTCCTCATCTGGAGCTTTTTCTCCACTGCAAAGTTTGGGGCCTAAAGCATAGCCATGTGTGCAAATGCAAATGGCTACCAATCTTTGCCACTGAGAAAAATGGCAACAGCCAGATTCCAATCCTTTTTTTTCCCCCTATCTATCTCTTCACTATTCAGCAAAGTACTTCAATGCTGATCACATGCATGCTGAAGAACTGTTTGCAGAATAATGATGTCTTCATCACGTGGTAATTAAGACCCCCAAACAGTCATCTCAAAAATTGATATGCACAGCTAATTCATTCTGCAAAAACCTTTGGCAAGTGACTGATCCAACTGCCTGAAGTTCATGAAGTCCCACTGGGGATAAGATGGACTTCAGGTGAGTAAATACTCCACAGCCCCAGCCTGTAGGCAGGTCCACAGCTATATTCAGAATATCCCATTTTAAGAATGTGAGCATGATTCAGCATAAAAAAGTCTCACTAAAATTAGTAACTGATCATATGATGAAGTCTTGCATATTGAAAGTCAAGGTGTCACACTAATGTTGTGCATCTTATCAACCATGATGAAAGAATTTGGAGTTTTAGGTTTTCAGATATAGTTGTGCAATGCAGAGTTTGATATCTCTGAGTTATTGTACTGTGTTGGATTCCAGAGTCTGGTACATGGACAAATACAGATATGCTTATTTTTCTCCTCAATTTAAAAACACTACTTATGAGCCCCACAGCCAAGGTCACTTCATTAATAGAACCAATTAGAATCGAGTTAACCTAATAAAGATCTTTTGTTAATAAACAACAACAACAAAATGTTTATCACTAGGCATTAACTAACTTTGCATTCAAGCAGGCTATGTATTTTAAGGAAGAGTTAATAGGTTTCCAAGCAGCACTTCACATTGACAAACTCAACTTTCTCAAATTAAAAAAAAAAAAAAAAAAAAAGGGTATGTTGGATTCTCCACAAAGCCAATAATGGTTGCAAACCAGTCAGTGGCAAAAGCAGCGTTCAATGTTACTGAGAGCCATAATACGTTACAATTTTCACAGAAATGCTCAGCCCAGCTATCCTGCTCCCAGCAATCTTTAAAGCTATTTATATATTACCCATATTGCTTTATTATTTTTCCTTTAAGAAGAGCAGTTTAATGCTTGAGTGCTTTTCAATTTTGCCGTTCAGACAGCAGATTAAGTTTATAATGACTAGCTTAATTTTTACAGGGTGTAGCATGCATTTGGTCTGAAAGATACCCCTGGCAATATGAGGCTTTAGATGACTTTGGTGTTTCAATAACAGTTAGATGCAATCTGATACCTTCTTACAGTTCTATTGTGGCTGATTATATAACTGCATGTTCTTTCTGGCCAGTATGCAGTATGTAATTTACAGCCTATTTCTTTCTTGGTATTCGAAAAGGCAGAGATCTCTGAACAACAGGTTGGGAACAATTCCGCCCTCTGTTTCTCCTGTAACAGGCAGATTACAAGCGGATGAGGACTCTGCATTGAACACATTAAAAATGTGTCCTACTATGGGAAAAAAGCACCCAAACTGAATAAGAGGGCACAGATATACTTGAAAGCCTATTAATGGAGACTGCTTTTCAGGGCCTGGAATTGACTGGGTTTGAAATGGCCATACAGAGACAAGGGACTCATGGAATGAACCCCTTCTAGGCATTTTGGACTCTTGTTTTAAATAAAATTTATTTTGTGTAACTCTGGGTGATTTTACCTCATGCTGAAGCAGGCACCTATTAAGTGCAGTGCTCATGATTCTCCTCTGAATGTACTGCGCAGACCACAGAACCACAGAATCCCAGTAGGGTTTGTGTTGGAGTGGACCTTAAATGTCATCCAGTTCCAACTCCCCTGCCATGGGCAGGGACACCTTCCACTAGACCAGAGTGCCTCATTCAACCTGGTCTTGAACACTTCCAGGGATGAGGCACCCACAGCTTCTTTCAGCAACTTGTTCCAGTGGTTCACCACCCTCACAGTAATTTTTTTTCCCAATATCTAATCTAATCCCATCCTTGTCCAATCACTCCATGCCCTTGTGAAAAGTCCCTCTCCAGCTCTCTTGCAAGCTCTCTTTAGGTACTGGAAGGTGCTAAAAGGTCTCCTCAGAGCCTTGTCTTCTCCAGGCACAACAATCCCAGCTCTCAGCATGTCTCCACAGCAGAGGCACACACAGAGATCTCCAGCTCTCTGATCATCTTTGAGGCCTTATATGGACTCTTTCTAACAGGTCTATGTCCTTTTTTTTGTAGGGGACCCCAGAGCTGGATGCAGCACTACAGGTAGGGTCTCACCAGAGCAGAGCAGAGGGGCAGAATTCCCTCCCTCACCTGCTGCCCACAGATCTTTGGGTGTAACCCAGGACATATTTGATTTCTGGGCTGCAAGAGCACATTTGCTGGGTTAGGTTGAGTTTCTCATCCACCAAAACCCAAAGTCCTTCTCCTCAATCCATTCTCCTCCCAGCCTGTGTTTGCGTTTGGGATTTCCCTGACCCAGATGCAGGACCTTGCACTTGACCTTGCTGAACTTCATGAGGTTTGCACAGCTCCACCTCTCAAGCCTGTCCAAGTCTCTCAGGCTGCCATCCCTTCTCTCCACTGTGTCAATTGCACCACATCCCAAATCTAAACAAAATACCAAAGAAACCAAAGATTACTTGAAATAACATCGTTGTCAAGGCTTGAGTATTCACACTGTCTGTGGGATAAGCCTGGTTTTAAGGTTATTCCCAGATCTGTGCAAAGCTGGCAGTAGAAGCAAACTCATTTCCTTCTGAAGCCTGAAGGAGGGAGGTCCTGAACTGCAGCACTGGTGGTGTCTGAGGTGGGAGGCATAGGGTGTGTGCATCTGTGGTGTGTCCTGCCTTGAAGGATATTCAAACTGAAGGAGTTCATTCCCTACACAGGTCAGAAATGTATCCCAGCCTAAAAAGAAAGAGACAAACTCTGCAGTGTCAAAAATCCATTTTGGTTTATGTTCAATCCCTTTTAAGCCACTTTCTTGACAAACAAGTGTTGCTGATTGCCAAGTACTTACACACTGGGATTCTTTACTTCCTTTTCTTTCTTTAATACAAAGGAAAAAAAGCCATGTAGGTAAAACTGTAAAAACCTTGAATGTTTTTGTTGGATGGACTTAAATGCTTAAGATTAAAAAAAAAAAAAAAAAAAAAAGAAGCAATTTGATGTCAGATTGAGGATTGGAAAATACAAAAAATTCTGTTCAAGAACGATTTCCTAGAAGAATTAAAGAGAGATGATACATTTTTTTCCTCTCTATATATGAAAGGATCATACTATAGTCTCTGAGCTTTTCAAACACTCAGTTTTTAGCAACACCCACTGACAATTATATAACCTTTCCCTCTGAATGGTTTGGATTTCACTAGCTGACATCTGTTGTTAGTAATAGATGCAATAAAACTACCTGTGCCAAGAAAGTCAGGCCCTTGTGTTTATTGTAATAAAGCAGAAGGATTTAAAATTTGGTGTAAAAAGTTTTTATGGTTCACTATAATTCTTAAATTCAAAGTGCTCCTTAACTTTGAGACAGAAGCAATAAAGATGAAGAGATAGCCTATTGCTACTACTTTTTCCTCAGTTGATTTCAAAGAACATTGCAAAGGTGGTTTCAATTTTAGAGATGGTCAGTAATTACATTTTGGAAAGATTTTTCAATGGAAAAAGGTCTTTTGTGAAATCAGAGCTTTTCTATCCTCTGTGAGGAAAACAAAAGTGATACATCCCAACACACCAAAAAAAATCTGTAATTTCAGTATTCACATAGAACATGGAATAATGGGAGAGTCTTTCAAGCAGTTAACTGGAAGGTTACAGCAATGCCCAGACCTCTGCTCAAATATTTAGGTAAAACTGATCTCAGAGAGGGCTTGAATCTATACAGTAAATGTTATTTTTACCCCAGGTTTGTTTCATTTATATATAAATATAAGACAAAATATCCCAAGTTTCTATTGCTATCTTAGTTTATTTCTGCAGAAGCTTCTTCCGAGGCAGTTTAATTTTTTCCTGTTTAAAAATAACATCGATCATATCAATCTAAAATTTAGAGAAGATAAGGCACCACCATGACATGGTTTTATAGAAACCTACCCTAAAAGAAAACACAAATCCATCTACTGTTTAAGAAGAGGTTTTGTTGACTTCTTAAAGATCTGTTTTAGACCCTATTTTAGGAAATCATGAAAGGATATGTGAGCACAAGCACAACACAAACAAACGTTGATGTTCCTGGTTAAAAGCTATCAGCTCAGAGAAATCAGCTCTCACAGGACAAAACTGGAGGTCTGAAGGTGTGTGTTGATTCCTGGGGAGGTGGAAGTGTTGCTCATTGATGTGGTGGGGTTTGCTGTCTGGAGAAGAGTAGAATTGTGGGTTTTCTCAAGTATTACCAGTCCAGACCTGATGGATTGCATGGTTCCAAATGCCACTCTGAGCAGTGGGAGTCCACTGTCAAAGGGAAAATATGAGTGCAGTGCTCAGTTCATGACCACAGAAAATGTTAAAGTTGACTTTGGGGAGGGTTTGCCAGCTCTTTTTTTTTTTTATTTCTTGCCAACTACAGTATTGGACAAGGGCTTAGCCTGAGTATGTTCTGTAAACGATAGCCAGAAAATGGACTGAGTTAAAATTACACTTATTTATGTTAGTAAATAGGATAAGTATATCTCCTCCTGCTGCCTGAGTCATCTCTTTTATACTGTTGCCAACACTACAAATTTCTGACAAAGGGTTTTCTTTAAAAGCAACCTGGCTGCATCATGCCTGCCCCTCCCACGTGCACATCAGTAATCAGCAGCTCAGTCTTGAGAGCTGCTTTTCCTGAGGAGAGAAATGACCCCTTTTAACCTCAGCCTGACTGGGAACCTGCTTAGTGCAATGTGTAAAGAAAGCAGCATTTAGATTGGGATGTCATTGAGAGCGGTCACGTTGGGAAGAGATATCAGGAGCATCCTTTGACTGTAGCTGCAACTTCAGAATCTTCTCTAAGGAAAGGTATTTTTGCTACTGAAAGTAGGTGACCATCACACAAGTATTAGTCAGGTTCTTTTGGGAAGTAATGCTGCATTCATCCTGAAAACAGCATGGCATCAGCAGAAAATCAGGACTCTGTACTGTGATCACAATTAATGTGCTCTCTGCTGCGATCAATTTACACTTAATGATGCATTTTGTGGTAATAAAGTTGGGAAGCTACAAAATACCCTTACTGTTGTTTTAATTTGGTACATTTTAGATGTCAAAGAAAGGTGGAATCATAATATCTATCATTTTGGGGAAAAAGAATCCAAATAGCTGAGGTAGAAAGTCATGAGAAAAGAAAAAGATACTAAGGTTACTGGGAATTACGTGTCCTTTTTGTCTGTACCAATCATAAGAGTGCTGAGTTAGGAAAATGACATTTAGAAAGTTGTTCTTATAACTAGAAATGCCCTCTTTGCCTCTGTACAGTAGTGTTCCCTCTGAAATTTCTCTGCCACAAGGTAAAGCTTTTAGGAAGTCATTATGATACACAAATAGACCAAGCTAAATTAAATTGATTAAATCATCATATGAATATTTTCAGTTGCTTCAGGCAAGTCCTAATGCACATCTACTCAGCAAAGAAAATCCAGACATCCAAGAAATTTGAATCATTGGGGAAGTTATGATACAAAGCTTATCTTCAAGTGAAGGAAATGTGACACACTGGTTCCTGTTGCAGTCACCCAGCCGGTGGTGGAGCCACCGGCTGGGTCACCCGTGGCGTTCGAGGCTGCGGCTCAGCCTGCCTTTTCAGTGGGGATTGCAGATTGGGTAGATGATACCTCTTGGGACAGTGAACCCTGAGAGGTAGGCAGGTTGAGGCAGTCTCCCGCCGTGGGCTGCTGTCCAGCTAGGTACCGTCCCCTCCCCTTTCTCCTCATAGATGGTTTAGATACTCATATAGTTGGTTTATTATTCATACAAAGCTGGAAGGTTCTAAAGTTCTGTTCTTCCCATTGGCTCATTTAAATATGTCCCTCCTACGTTTGCTGCTTATTGGATACTGTCATCTCCCTTCATGTACCTCATTTGTCCTGTCCCTTGTTCCTCCCCTTTCCCCCCCCCTTAAAACCTGGTGCAACGGTTATTTTGGGGCTCGTTTTGTGGTTCCCGTCCTTGCGGCGAGTTCCCCTGCCCCCTCCAGGGCATGGAATAAACTCTTGGATTTACACCATGGGCGAGTCCTCCTTGATTCTTTTGCTGCCTCTGCGTCGCATTCTCATCATCAGCTGCTGCTAGCCCCAGCCTGGGCTTTGGAAATATCAGCCAGCCTCGGAGCTGTCGCGCGAAGGCTAAAAGCATTGCCGTGCCGCTGCACACGCGCTTGTGCCACGCGAGATCCGTTTCCCGGGCACACGAGGACACTGTCGGCCATTGACCAGCCGGGCGGTCAAGCGGCCTGCGACAGGTTCCCACGGGGTGAAGATTTTGTTCAATATACTCCTCACTGCAGCATGAGACCAAACCAAACCTGACCTAACCCGTGGATCTCCCCACTGGAGGGTTCAGGCAGGAAAGTTTAGACACGAGAATTCATTTTTATTCTAGTGTATTAGTTTGCTCTCTTCAAGACTTTGATTCAGTGGCCCTTGGCTGGGCATGAAAAGCATTCCTGTCACCCTACATTTTCTCAGGCAGGCAATGCAGATGAGGGCAGCTAAAAAAGAAATGTGGTCATCAAATGCTTTGGACATGCAGAGTTGACTCACTTTTCTCTTCCTGCCCTGGAACACTAAAATACATTAGCTCACTTTTTGGCAAGAGGAAAAGTGAAATGAAGGACAGAGACAGACTGAAAATATGAGCTTGAGCAGGTGCAGAGAGGGTAGGTGGAAATATCTTTCAGCTGTTGAATATTTTGTTTTACAGGGTTTGAAGTGCATTTCTGCATTTTCCATAAAAGCTTGGGGTTTGGAGGGACAGAATGTTTTCNGGGAATCATCCTGCCACAGCCACCAAATTTCAATTGATAAGGAACAGAACAAGAACAGAACCACAAGCCAATCCCAATTCTTTTCCACAACTTAACACCAACTCATGTAAAGTGCTAAGGCTGGAAATTTTCTGTTAATTACTTTTCTTTTGCTATTTTCCCTTTTGGACTTCTTTAAGACTTCAAGATTCTTGCATTGTTCTTAAGGATTTTCCACCCTCTAGAGAAGTACAAAGTGCCAAATTTTTAAAAGAAAATCAGATAACAAAGGCTGTCCATATTAAACCTGTGCTTCTGCCTAGAAGCTGAGGATGCAGAGAGCAGAACTGTAAGCAGCATGTTTTTATACGGTAGGAATGAGAGTGAGATGTGTTTATGTACCTCTCTGTTGCAAAACAGCCAGAAGAGAGACAATTTCACCTTAGGAAAGCCACAACGAAATGGGGCTCATTTTATTTCTGCAACAATTCAATGCAAGAGTGAAAAAGTGGAGTGTTGTGAGTGAGATGAAAACATGGTGTGCAGAGTGTCTCCTGAATTTCAGCAGAACATGTTTGGTGGAGCTGATGTTCTTCTTGCACAGGACAAATTTTCTTTGCATTTATAATACCCTTTTTATGAGGACGTGTAGGGTGATAGGACAAAGGGGAATGGCTTTAAAATGAAAGAGGGGAGGTTTAGGTTAGATATTTGGAAGAAATTATGTACTGTGAGACTGGTGACACACTGGCTTGCCCAGGTTGCCCAGAGAAGCTGGGATGCCCCATCAACATCTGGAAGTGTTCAAGGCCAGGCTGGATGTGGCTTTGAGAAACCTGGTGCAGTGAAAGGTGTCCTTGCCCATGGCAGGCAGGTTAGAAGTAGATGATGTTTAACATCCCTTTCAACCCAAACCATTCTATGATAATCCAAACAAATCCCATTTCTGTAGAATCTGCAGCAACCTAGGCTCTAGCACTGCTCTCCTGATTCCTGTTTTTTGCTAAAGGGACAAAGAAAGGGAAAGAGAGAAGCAAGTCCATCAAGGCCTCTGTAACTAATGCAAGTGCAATCCCTAAATAAAATAAATTAAAAAAACAACCAACCAAACAAAAAAGTGTATTCCTTGATTTTATGTTTTTCCCCAGGGAGACTGCACAAAAGAGTGGTAGGAAAATACAGAGGTAAGCAAAAGAGTTCCATTTGGCCCTGTCCCACATCTTCCCGTGTTTGTATGAAGTTGCCTCACTCCCTGCCTTTGGCAGGCAAACAAGGATTTTAATTTCAAACTCTGAGGAGGCTGTAGGAAGAGAAGAATTATATTTTTCCAGACCCAGTTGTGGGTTACTCATGTTTACACCCTTCTGGATGGCTGGAATCACACAAATGGCACATTCATGTCTATTTACAAGTGACTATTTAGAGACATTATCCTTGCTTCCAACATCTATCTCCTGCTTATTTGTTCCTGAAAAGTGGCATATTGTGCCTTCAAAAAAAAAGAGGCAACTTTCCTAGAAATACTTGCCTAGTTGTTATTAGTCAAAGATTAATTTCTTTCTTCTCTGAGAAAGCCTCTACAATATGCTATCCAATATCATAATTGGGCACCCAATGAGGTAGGATGCTGACCTATTTATAAAATGACATCTTTTTTTCTTTGAGAAATTACCAACATCAAGAAGTCCAGAATAGCAGAATTCCACTAAGGAAACATGCTTCGGATGCATCCCACAAACCTAAGACAATTTCCCCCAGGTGACCTCAAACAGGATCTGTTTGGCCTGGTGATGTCTCAGAGTAGGAAACACATATGTAGGATTGACTCTGGCAGGAGAGGAAAGGTTCACCCTAAGGAGACATCCTGCTGTCCCCTCACAGCCCCTGTGCTGTTGCATCTTTTAGAGGCAATGCTCTCTTTTTACCACTGCTGCCTTCTCTCTCATCTCCCAGCACCCTGCTGGTGCTGGCTCTTGCCCAGGATACAGTGACTTTTAGGTGTACTGCAAGATCAGGGTCTTCAGGCTTTTCCCTTTCCAGAAGTAATTAAAGCTCCTTTGTTAGTGAATAAAGGTGTCTTGTCACCTCTTTATCGTCTCTCCACAGTCAGGTCAGCTTCATTGTCCAGCCTCACTTTGAGGAGTTCAATTCATTACAAAATAGAAAGTATAGGCTGAAAATCAAGATCTTTAGCTCATTTTTTTCCCCAGGACAGAATCCCTGTCCTATGTAATCCAATGACACAAGCGCTAATCCTTTGATTCTTAGAAGTGTTGTGAACATAATAAAAGACTCTTTTCCTTTTATTCCTATCCTTGAATGAGTTGTGAGGAACACTTCAGAAGTATCCATCCCCTCGTGGACATTATCTGAGGAAATTAACTATGTCTCTTCCCCCAGTTCATCAGTAGATGGTGGCAAAGAGTTCTTGCTCATCTGAGTTTCAGACCCCCAGGGCTGCACAAACATGAAAATAACCACAACTGATGTGTAATATTTTGCCATCTGCTGCACTCCATACCTTCAAATGCTCTATTCATGTTTGGATGAACCTGTTGGAACTTTTAGTTGCCTTCTCATATGCAGAGTTTTGTGAGATCACAGGATCATTTGCTGGCATCATTTCCTTGTTCCAAGTAGTCCTTATCTCCTGAAGGCCCCCAGACCTTATTTCTCTGACTGAATTCAGGGAGTTCACCTGTTTTCAACTGCCTAGCTTTTCTTCTTCTTTCCACTAATTTATCTTTGTTATTATGTACCCTGCACCTGAGTTATTTAAGTATGAGGCATATAGGAGAAGGATGCATACGAACCATGTGGCAAACCACAACTCTATTGCAAGTTGCATTACTGTATAAATAGAAAATAAAATGAAAACTATTTGTCTGTACAGGAAACCAATAAAAAAAGGCCATACAAAGTCTCCTACATAGAAGATCTTACCAGAGAAATAATTATCTCCTGAAATTACAAGCACTGCATTTGAATTCTCAACAACATCTTGAGGCATAGAGTGGTGCTTCATTATTACAATTTCATAGCACTCTAAAATCAGTAGTCCTAAAACTTTTATTTGGAATTAGAATACAGATTGTATTTTTTCATTGCCAAATTGTATTGCAATTTTGTATCAGCAATGTGCTAATAACTGGACCAAATTATCATTTTAAGCTTTATTTGTGACAGATCACAGCATGTGTCTACAGTCTCTCCCTTAGCAACACAGCTTGGGAGATACATAAAATTGTGGGTATCTCTACTGTTGGCAAGAATATAGAGAAAATCTGGTGAAAAACTATGGGGCAAACAATAGTGTTGCTCCTAAAACTAAATCTGTTTCCTAGTTCTACCTCCACTCTGAATTGTAAACTGACATCTGTGACAAGGAGAAATAGAAAATGTCAGTTTTATTTTCAACCTAGTGTTATTTTTACTTTTTTTTCTCCACCACTTCATAGCCATCATAATGTCCATCCAATGCATCAGAGAAGCACAGCTTCCTCAAACAGTCAAAACCAGTATGGGGAGTGAAAGTCAAAGTCATTTTCTCTCACAGAGAAATACAAACAGTGAGAGTTGAGCTGTACTGAAATACCCATCCACGTTAATGGCTCCGAAGTGCTATTCTTAATTGTAACATTTAGATTAATTTTAAATACTTAAAAGAGGAAAAGAGAAATGTCACTGTGTACAGCTGATAATTGCAGAAAGCTTAACCGTAGAGAGGAAAGCAAAGATGGTATTTAACTGTATGGGAAACTGTAAGGGCAGGAAGTAACACAGAAGATCCAATAGAAAAGAGTGATCCAGGCATGCCTTCAGACATCTGCCACAGTAGAAAATCTCAAAGTAAAAACTCTGGATGAAAATCTGAAAGGATGGGCCCACTTAGTGTGGATGGGCAGCAGACAGTGGGAGACTTTTATAAAAGAATTAATTGTAAAAAGGTCAGTCATACAACAGGTTCTTTCAATTAAGGTAAAATGCAGTGATCCAAAGCTTAGAAAAGGAAATAATGCATAACTAACTTACTGTCACAACATTTCAGCAGCAGCATAGAGGAATGTACAAAGAAGCCCAAGTGTTAGTTAGGCAGTACAAGTGTTAACTTGATGCCTGACATGGTGTACACAATGTGCTTAGTCTTTGATTATATGTCATAGTCTAATTTTTGCACAGGTTCCCTGGTTTAAGCACGGAGAAGAAGGACCCAGCACGGACAGAACTCTGATTGTTATGGGTAGTTCAAAACACACCTGCTGATTAGTGTTTGAGGGTTTGGCTTTGTGACCACAGGGATCTGCTTTAGTTTATAACTGAGGCAGTGCAGAAACACTTGCATGAAACATTTCACGTTCAAAGTCCTCGATGTCGGACTCTGGGGAGCACTGGGGCATTAACACCAACACTGTGACCACCAGTGTCAATCAGACTGGTTTTGCCCATAAAGATCCTTTCAATTTCTGCAGAAAAAGACAAAGGGGTCTGGCAGGCAGTAAGCTGAACATGAAGGAGTAATGTGTCCTTGCAGCAACAAAAGCAAAAGAGATCCTGGGCCACGTTTGCAATCCTGTTGCCATCAGATCAAGGGAAGAGATCATCCCACTCTACTTGGCATGTGTCAGCCAGATTTGGCCTTCTGAGTTCAAGAGAAACGTTGAAGTACTGGAGATGGTCCAGTGGAAGGACATGGAGATGATTAGATGGTTGGAGAACTTGACACATGAATAAAGCTTGTAAATTAACTTTGTCAAAAAGAAAAAAACATTTGGTTTGCCACACCTAGAGAAGGAAAGGCTCAGGGAGAACTAACCACCATCTTCCACTGCCCAGGAGGCAGTGGTAAAGAAGTGAAGGTGTTCCCTACACAGAGATGAATGGTGGCGGGACCAGAGGCAGTGGGTACAAGTTGCTTCAGGGAAATTTTGTCTGGATATAAGAAAAAAATGCTTCACTGAAAGAGCAGTTATTCATTGCAATACATTGTCCAGAAAAGTGGGTAAAATATTCAAGACTTGTCATAAGAAGGCTCTGGATAACCTAATCTAAGGCACTGATTAGAAGGTTCATCCATATAATCCTCCCTTTTAATTGAGAGTTTTCTATTATTCACTTTCTCTCACTGTCCTGTCTTAGGAGAGAGAGAGCAGCTTGACGCTCATCTTCCCCTGTGCTTCACCCATGAGAGAAGAACCATACTGCCTGAGAATACTTTTGGAAAGAGCTAGGGAGAAAAGAGACAAGAGGAAAGTGCCATTTACAGTCTCCAACTCCCACCTGATACAATGGAGAAGCCTGTCCTGAGGGTTTTGTCCTGTCTCTGCTGCCTAAATGTCCTGAAAACTATTCCTTGTCCCCTGCTGTGACCTTCACTGTGGCAGTGGCTGTCAAGTGATAAGCATAACCGTCTCTCCAAATAGAAGAATATGTTGAACCATGTAAAATAAACATAATTCCAAACCCTATCTTCCAGCAGCAGCCCTACATTGTCTCTTAACGTAATGGATTTGTTAGCGTCGCCTCGGTTTGAGAAGTGCAACAGGAACTGCTAAGGTGAATTATGAGAGCTTAACAATGAAAAGTAAGCACTGTGTGCTGAGCTGATGACTCACGCGGAGCTCTTCAAGAGATGCACATATTAAAAACAGCTGGAAAATATCAGACCACGTAAAAAATACACTGTCACTCTCTTAACCTCTGATACTGTAAATAGACCTGGAAATTTAGTGCTGATTGTATCTTGCTTTAGAGGCTGTGGTGGAAAACACAGCACCACAACGGTTACAGTGTGGCTTTTGATTTATCTCACTGACAACCATCAGCCCCTTCAATGCCTCACTGACAAATAGGCACAGAACAGGACAGACATGCAAACTGGAATGTAACTGATTTATATGAAGTGGGAAAGAACTCCGTATGTGTGCGCAGCCATACCCCCGTGCTGGCTGATACACACTTCTCCCTAACGATTTCTGTGCCTGATTTATAAGGCATCCAGTAGGTTTCTGATCTGTCAGCAGCTGCAGTGCTGGCTTAGCTTTAAAAACACGCACATGCCCCTGGAAGTTGACCCATGAAGCTCGTAGGAGAATTGGAGATGAACAGAATGCACATTCCTTGTGCTTTGTTGACTTAAGAGTCTCCCCTCCACATATTACAACATGAACTGGAAAACAGGAAGTTTAACAAGCATTCAATTGACTTGAAAGATAAAATGCCAATATATTACTGCTTCAAATGCGTCTCTAAAATGAGAATGCAAACTTGTGAACAAAGGTCCTGGGAAAAGAGAAGATTACAATCAAGCGTTAAGAAACACCAATTGGCTAGATATGAAATTACGTATAATTAAAAAACAATAAAAATCAGTTTTGAGAGTAAATAATTCTTATTGATCAGGATTGTGTTGTATTGACAACTATTTAATTCTTATATACAATACCCCATATATACTATATAAGGCCCAGTTACTAATTCTGTAGTCAAAGGCCAAATGCAAACCTGAAGGGCAAGAATAAATTTCCCCATGTGCAGGTGGGAATGTAGCAGTTTTTGTGACTCATCCAAAGTCATGGGGGGAATCATCTCAAGAGCTCAAACTGGCTCCCAGGCCCACCCTTGGACAACATTCAGCTTTCCTTTGGATGATGTTTCAGGTCTTTTTGGGCCCTGGGTGTGTGCAGTTTGTCAAATTATAAAGTCACAGAAGTACATCTCTGAATTTTTCATTTACATTCAGCAAAAACAATATTTACATCCCTGAATTAAACAAACAGAGGATGAGAATATGGAATTGATATTGCCCAGAGTGATTAATAATGTAGGTGTGTGCTCCTAGAGACATCACTGGATAGAGATGTAGGTCCATGGCATAAGTGAAATGCATCAGGATGTTAATAAAACACAAAGAAGAATATAACAACTGCTCCCCCCACTGCAAGAGCCCTCAAAACCCAATCCAGGAATGCCCAAACCCCAGACCATCAAAGGTAGATTAATTTACTCAACATTTTCTTTTTCTAGGTATTTGTTGTTCTTGTGACTCAATGCACACGCTTGCCACTGTAAATCTTACTCTTCTTTGTAAATTGTAGTAGGTTTCCTTTGGGGATCTTCCCCCTGGCAAATCATTTATTATTTTCTAGTCTTAAGCAACTTTTGAACCTACAAGTATTCCCCTATGCTTGTTTGTTTTGTTCCCTTCTTAGCTTGTTCTAAACTGCTGCAAATTTACCCAAAGCCCTCCCAAACCTGGACCCACATTTTCACATTCAGAGGAGAATCATACGCAATGACTGTTCCTATACTGACTAATAAAATCAGATGGATACAAAGCAGAGTTCTTGAAACCAAATGGATCACTATGCTTTACTTCTACAAAGTTATATCCTCAAATTTTCCCCCTCCAAGCAGCAGGAGAAATTAAATAGAAAGAGCTTAGATGAGGAGTCATTACTTAGACTTCTTCTCTCACAGTAATCACAACTTTTCCCCTGCTCCAACCTTATTCGCTTGCCATCATCCTGTGTTGCCATCTGTCCTGAATTGAGTGTGTGGCCACTTCCACTATAGAATAGGGAAAAATATTTGCTGTAAGACAATAAAATATTTCCACACTATTATGTTCACTGTCTATGACCAAGGAAGTCTTTTCAGACATTGCAAACAAGGGATAAGCTTCAATCATACCAAAAACTCCACTGAAACCCATCCATGAGACTGCTGACCAACTGCTGAAACAGTCCTCCAGGACTTGGCTATTATCACCTAAATCCAGTCTCTATTTACTGGCATATGTGGTGTCTCAGTTCCTTCCCTCTGTTATCCTCAAATGTAAACAAGACATCAGGGCTTTGGGTACCACTTACATTTTATTTCAGATCCCTTTTCTTCTTCCCCTCAACCCATGAACATCAGCCTGCATCTGGCATTCAGCAAAAATATTACTTTTTTACATGTGCAAATAGTCATGCCACATAAAGTTAGTCAAACGAGATCACGGAAGCTTGAAAT
The DNA here is from genome assembly GCA_013397795.1 of Orthonyx spaldingii. Taxonomy (NCBI): domain Eukaryota; kingdom Metazoa; phylum Chordata; class Aves; order Passeriformes; family Orthonychidae; genus Orthonyx; species Orthonyx spaldingii. The sequence continues at coordinate 100,236 of VZTJ01002533.1, read as the reverse complement.
CAGCCAAATTGGCAGCCAGGAAACATGAGAACTAAGGAATGTATCAGTCAAGTGCATGGGCAAACCTGCCCACTTGATCAAACCAGCATGGGACAGGTAAAGAACACGTGGAGCTGCCAGGACCTCCTTGCTCAGTGCTTGCCCTGAAGCTCTTACATGGAGGGTAATTCCTCTCTGCCTCCCATGCTGTTGAATCATTCACCCCCACACAACAAAGCTTGGCATTATTTGGATTACAGGCTTTGCTGGAGGTCCCCAATGAGGCTGGAAACCACTACATTAATTATGCATATTGAGAGTTGATCTGCCATAACAGTGAAGAGTTTACTGTGCAAACAGAGCATGTGAAATGCAGTATTACCACTTTTATTGATAGATAGGAATAACAGGCACAGAGTTTTGATTTACAGACAGATGTGTGCCATTCCTGCCTGTTATCCCATATGCAGAGCCCTGAAACTCAATCGTCCATCTTAATCCATTGCATTAATCACCATCTGCTCAGAGCAAGGTAGGGCACGCTCAGTCTCACTTTGTACGGGTGTAAATCTGCCCCTGTGTTAACTGTGTTTGTGTTCAGTTTGAACAAAACCATTGCTCCATTTCAGTCTCACTTCAGGACCAATGACCTAGATTTTCTAGTGTTGGCTGTTAGTTTTTATTCTCATCCAAAGCCTCATTTCAAAAGAAAAAGGAAAAAAAAAAAAAGTCTAGGCACCCTGAAATGTTTTAAGATTGTTTAAACTGAACGCGCAAAAATAGTAACTCAGCATGGCTCAACACTGCTATTCACTTTGAAAAAATGCAAGCCTGTGGCTCAGCAGCACATGCTCAGCAGAGCCTGTTAATGAGGCTGGTCAGCATCCCTCAAGACTCCTTTTAATTTTACATAACTTGTCCCTAACGGAACCTCTGTCATTTCAGAGTAAATTGGGAACTTCATAGAGCAAAACTGTATGGAAGTCTGAAAGCACAGGCCTGGATGTCCCACCAGGCTCCAGTTCAGAAGCATCCACAGGGGTCAGTGCCAGGGATTGGTCCAAACAGGACCCATTTACAGCCTTCAGAGTGTACATGGGTCTGGATTTTCATCAAGGCACCCACTTTAGCACTTTGCCTGATCTGCCAAGTTCCTGATAAAAGTTGGGACGAGACCTGGGCATGCACTGTCTCCCCCACAATGAACAGTGCCATCTCGAGCAGGGGGACAAATCATCCTTACTACTCAGCACGGTGGAAGAAGTATGTAGATTTACAAAAAGCTGTGCCTGACAAGCTGTGAAAGCAAATATAACTTGCACTTAATTTCTTTTGTACTTGCAATTCATAGGTGGGGTAAGAATTCCTGGAACTTGGGGCATTCCAGTGTGAACAGAAGCAGAACCTGCCCGTTCATGTCTGCAGCTGACTGGGTGGTTCTGCTTTCTTTGCACCACAAAATGACTGCATAAATCCTCTTTTTCATGGAAAGCTGAGACACCAAGTTCAGCTGCTACACACTTGCTTGCCAAAGCACAGACAGCCTTCTGCTAAGTAATCTTTCCCAGGTAGCAGAATTTTTATGGTTCTTTAATGCTTCATCAGGTGTTAATCATAACGTTTTACTGTCTGAATAACAAGCTCTTCTCCCTCAAGAAATCTTTGGTTCACATCCAAAAGTCTGTTCTCAGAGTAGACAATATACTTTGATAGCAGTGACCACACTTCACCCTGTGCCCAATGAATTTCCAGCCTCATGGACTGAATAGGAACATTTGTTAGTTGCTGCCTTTGATATTACAGAAGTGCCTACAATTTATTTGCCAGGATACCAATGCTGAAAAAATCAGTAATTCCAGAAAGGAATAGCCTATTTTACTTCCTCGCTCCTGTGTAAAAATGCAGCTTGATTAAGGTTAAAGGATAGCAGTGGGGTGTGTGCAGGTGAAAATCAGTGCTTCACTCGTGTGATCAAGAACTGGACCAAAGCAGAAACTCTGTATTCACAGTATCATGGGCAAATCTGTCTTTCCTCTGTTCCATTAAAAAGGGGACAAAGTTCGTTCTCTCCCACCCCATGGTGGAATCTGAGCTGATTCAAGTCAAGGCTCTCTGTCAATATTTTCAAGAGATTTTTTTAAGTGATGTTGAAATCAAAACTTCATTTTTAGAGCAGTTTCCTGAACACCTGTCTTCCAAGTGCTTGCTCCTTCTGAAAATAGGACTTAGACTCCTAAACCACAGGGTTAGATCTAAAAGCTTTTCTTCCTCTCCATTGTGCTTGTACCACACTTCCCTGGTAAAGCACCACTCCCTGAAATGTTCCCCTCCCAGGTTTTGAGTGGTCACTGGAAGAGCTGCTGTTTTGTACTGTACAAAGTCATGAGTTATTCTGCCCAGAAGTCTTTAAGGTTATTCTTGTCTTTGTTTTTGCCTGTGAAATAAACATAACCTCATAATGGTATGCTTTAGTCAATGCTCTTCAGACAAGAAACAGGCATCCATTTCATCCTTCTTATGGCAATTTTTAGCTTTTTTTACTGTTTGATCTCAGAAGATTTTATGAAGGAAAATATACAGTGAGTGTCTAGTCCTGAAATCATTGCACAATCATCTTTATGGATTTGAGTTCAAAGCTTCATTGTTAATATGCTCTTTTCACACGTGGATCATGTTTCAGCAGACAAGTGCAGATGCCAAGATGTTCATCTGGTGACTCTGGGATCTGTGTGGTCCAAGGAGAAATCATGGCAAGGGCTGGAAGATGTTGCTGCTGAGTACAGGGGGTGGTTACTCCAAGATTGAACCTCCCAGGGCCACAGAGACAGCTCCTGACTGAAGGTCTGCAAGCCCCAAAGGGTACTTTAAGGTTTCTGAAAGTAACCCCACACTTGGACTGCTGCCTTATCCATGCCAGGAGCATGGCCACTCCCTGGGACACAGCCTGAAGCATTGCTATTAACCACTGCCTGCTGCATTCTTCCATATGCACTGGTAGAAAAAAATCCTTCATCTTGTGAAAGGTGGATGAGAAATGTGATGAGAGCAGAGTGAACTCATTCTGGCTCTAACTCTTTCAGCACCTGCTGTGTTGACTTACCTTTATGGAAAAGTCGTGTCAAGCATAAGGCTGGAGCCACGGCCTTGCAGATGGAGGTGTGTAGGGTGGTGTGTCACTGCTAAACTCAGACAGGAAGTTGGAGGGTTCTGAGGCTCAGAAAAACAATCTCCAACAGCCTCGTCATTGTGTGGGTACCACACACTTCTCTCAAGTCCTTTAGCTGGCACACTGGACATCACAGGTTGTGATGCAGCATGTCCAGGAGCTGCTGTTCTGGGCCAGGTGACACTCTGGGATCACTCTGTGGTTCTACATGGATATTTAGCTGAAAAGCCTAGAGAAACAAAAGTTGTCTAATTTAACCTCAGTTTAATATAATTCACATCAGTTCTGCAGCAACATTAGCTGCTGTCCCTGGTGTTAGCAGGTTTTTGCACAGAGAGCTAAACTCACTGCGGTCCTTCAGATATTTTTCAAGTGATTTGCCAAATATCTGACCTCATCAAAGGCACTTGTACAAGGTACACCCTGAGACTGAGCTTGCATCCAGGGCCTCCAACCAGAGGGTCTTGTGAGCTTTCAGACCTTGAAGAGAATCTGATCCTGTCATGCAGGCAGGATGAGGCAGGCTCCAGGAGACTGAAGACTCTGTTTATATTTTAACCTTACTTTTTCTTGCCAGAGTGATTTTTTTTTTCTTTCAGCTTATACTGTTCTGACAGAAACTGGATATCTACAGCTCATCAACTCTTACAGTTTTTTTTTTTCTTTCAGCCATGGTCACGTATTAAGAAATGTGTTTTTTCATGGATGCCTCCCCTGTTGTTATGCTGACTACCTTCCCATCTGTTTGCAATCTCAAATCATTGCGGTGGCAGCAAAGGCATGGGAACAGCTGCCTTTCGAAATCCACAAAGTCCCATCATTATTCTGCACTTAGTCTTGGCTAAACAGCTTACCTGGCTATGCTACAGGTCACTTCCAAGGGCAAAGCTTTTCAACATCCATGGCAAACAAAAAAAAAAGTTGTTTTCTCTTCTTATCACCCTCGCCTTCCCTTGCTGTGTCCTCTTCAACTTCTGTTATTTCTCATTTGTGCACCTTTATGACTGCTTGTTTTGTCTGTGCAATTACAGGAGTGCAGCCATGTGTTTCAGTCCTCTAAGGAGACATTTCCTCTACACCACCAGCCTTGCAGAATCTGTGTATCAGAAGAATACAGAAGTTTTTGTAGCAGAAGAATACAGAAATCTTTGTATCAGCAAAGATGGCTGTCTTTCCTAGAAGCTGGTGGCTAAATGTACAGTATTGATGACCTGGTAATGAACTCATTATAAAAGCTATCTTACTATTCCAAGGTGTTATGCTAACAGTAGTCAGCAAAGAAATAATAATAATAATAATAATAAAAATTTACTTTTTAAAATTATTTTTTAGAGGTTTGTTGGACATTTTATGCTATTTTTCCTTTTTTTAAATTTTATTATCCTTTTATATTTTCTTTTTCAGCATAATTTATAATAATCTATGAATTCTCAATAACTTTGTCCTTCATTAATGTATCTAGTGTTTCCTCTCATCTTTGGAAACCTTGTCATCTGCTATACCCTGCAGAAGGAGGTCCACAGATTAACTACATGCAATATAATGAAAAAATACTTTTTGTTTCTTCTCAGTCTCCTTCCCTTCAGTTTAATTGGATATCCATAGTTCTTTTACTGAAGGTTGTAATCTATCTATCCTAACAAACATTTCCATGCCAAAACCAGCTGTTACAGACTTCAGCTGCACTTCCCTCTCTTTTCCCTAAGTTGTCTCTTGTCTGGACTGAAGACTTCCAGCTTAATTTCTCCTGGTACAGAATCAGTTTCTCACATCGATTGTACCTGAGATGCTTCTCTGAAACTTTTCAAGCCTTACATAAATCCTGCAAGATGGGAATACCAGAACTGTACATATCACGTGAAGTGTGGGAAAAATATGGATTTACCCAGTAGCACAGTATTACTCTTCCCTTCCTCCTCCAGTCCTTTTCTAATAACTGCTCACATTTCACTTGCTTTCTTGACAGCTGAAGGGCACCAAGCTGATGTTTTCACTGTACTGTCACAACCCCACATTTTCACACATGAATGGTAATGGTCAGTCCAGAATCTGTCACGTTCTACAGGCAAGTGGCATTGATTTTTATCTCATGTGTCACTTCCTATTTTACTTCACCTGCCAGTCACCGAGTTCTGTACTAACCCAAATATCATAGTATTATCAGCAAATTTTGTTAGTTCATTGCTTTTCTCAAACTTTTTAAGAATAAGATCTAATATGGGTTGAGGGGAGAGACCATGAAGCAGAGAGAATACAAGAAGAATGGTTCAAAGATGCCCTCACAGCTCCTGCCCTTGAACCAAAAACCCTCAGCACTCCTGATGGCCTCAGAGTTGTCTTCTCTGTCTATATTACATTGCAAGGGAAAAAAAAAAGTTACAAATCCCTAAAACTCTCAGCAATTAGAAAATTGACTCCAGGAAAAATAGGTATCACAGGCAATGTGTCATTGGCCTATAAACTTGTTCAGGGAAGAGGGAGGGAGAAGAGAACACCACAAGGAGTTCAGTCTTTTCCACCTGCTGAAAGAGATTGGCCAGTTTCAGTGTGGTTTTCCAGCATTACCCGAGAAGAGTCATCAAACATAACCATGACTGGCTTTCCTCAGAGAAAGATCTATTCATGGTGTTCTCAGATTTTAAAAAAGTTTTTTTCAAGTTGCCTAGAGCAGATTTAATTGCTCAGGCTTCCTCCTCCCAAATATACAGGTGCCCAAAGCACATCTTTTCCTTACAGCGTTGCCCTAATGCCTGTAGTTCCCTGAAAACCTGTGAAGTGAGGAAATGTCACTCCCATTTGCAGATGGAAGATGGAACAGGAGAGGTTCTGAGCCAAGGTCAGCTTTCAGGCCAGTGGTGGAGGAGTTCCTCACATGATTTTCTCCAAAATCCTTAACTACTGAACCACCATTAGGCCATTTTCCCTCTCTGGTGATGACTTTCTTAAACTCACCTTGTGGAAACTCTGAGAGAAATCAGTCTCCAGGGTAAATGATTCAGAATCTTTCTCTGATGCCTAATGAACAAGAGGAAAATTGGCCTTCAGACACTTTGGTATAAAGAACAGTGAGTCCAAGGTGAGAGAGTAGCTTATGAACCAGTCCCACCTTGATCCTGTTCTTTTTTCACTTCTTTACCCACGTTCAACCCTTCACACAATTTCCTCACAAACCTCTAGTGTTGTTACTCTTGTAAACCTCAATTCTTGTTGATATAACTATAGGAATTACACCACATACACTGCATGCCTAAAACCCAGCTGAAATATTGATCCACAAAAAAAAATCACTAGGAAATTGCTTCATTACCTAACCTGTACTTAGAAAAAAACACTCTTTCCCAGCAATGCCTTGCATGGACACATGTAAATAACTGCTCTGTCAAAAAAGCATTTTGAAAGCTGCTAAATCAAGCACCCAGAAGTTAAGAAAGTGTAGTTCAGGTTGTCTTACCATGACTTCTTTGTGCAAATACAGTCTGCAATTACACAGACACACACATGTATGGTTTAGTGGTGGACTTGACAGCATTGGATTAATAGTTGGACTCAACCTTAGAGGTCTTTTCCAACCTTAATGTTTCTGTGATTCAATACACATCTGTATACTATTCTACGATTAGTGTTTGCAAGAGAGGCGCCTTAGAGTGTCTACAGTGAGGAACTTGACGTGTCTGAAAGGGAAGGTGCAGTCTGAAACTGCAGAACATTGTTGGCCTCGTGAACAACAGAAAATTCACATCTTCAATATTGGAAATGCACTTTACTAATGATTTGTGTTTCAAATTTTTTGGGAGTGGGACCAAGGACTTGTTATAAAAATCTTTTCTCTCCCCCATCATGACATGGACCATAACAGGATGATTAAGCTTAGTATAGTAGCCCATACATGACAAATTTTTAAGCACCAGAATTGCTGCACTTTTTGCACAGCTTCTTCAAAGTAGTCTCCTAGGGATGAATTAGGGATGTTGAGATAACTAAAACACACAATTCTGTTTCTAAATTGTGTTTGCTTTAGGTTTAATTATGCCTCTACGTTCTCTTATTTTCAAAACTTGTTTATTAGGTGATAATAACAATTCTGCAATTCTCCCAGAATATCTGCTGTTATTAAAGTGCTCTTCCAAAATGTAATTCTAATTTAATGTAATTTTTCAAACTAGAAACCTCCTTTGTTTTTTATAGTTAAAACCTTACACATGAGCAATGTAAAAAAACACTTCAGAAAATAAAACCTCAAGACAAATTTTCTTTTAGGTGCCACAATAAAAGAAACATTGCCATACAAATCATCCAAAGTTTCAAAGGTATAGAATACTGTCTTTATATTTTTGTGAGTTTGAGCTTAACCTTGGAGGTATTGGATTTGCAGATTTGCTCAGGCTGAGTCACTGTACTCTGGAAAAGCTGGTGCAGATCTGTTTTCCTCTTAATATCAGTTTCTATCAATTTTCTCTGACTCCTGCTCAGTGTGAAGCTTGTCAAAACAGCAAGAAAAAATACAGACTCCTCTCTTTTCCTTCCCCCACATCACATTGACATTTCTATTCCCCTCCTATTAGTCTCTTCCTCCTTCCCTCCATAGCACCTTTATCTTCTCGGCACCTCTGGAGGTTCCCCTTTCTTGACTTCTTTCTTGAATAGTCTTGTTGAGAATGGGACTTGTTGTGAAATGTGTTTTGGTTTTCTAATGGGATTAATGGCCAGGTTTTGACCTTTTTGTCTGGTTTTGAACATTTCTTCCCTAGAAGAAATTTACTGTCTCCTGTAGTATAGCCTTACATAAAATGATGTTTGTTCAAACTGCCAGTCTCTTCTGCTCTCACAGAGAGCCAGACCACCTCTGCCCTTAGAAAAGATGCCATTTGCTAAAAATGCTGCTGGCTTTCCTCTACAGAGGAAACATTATATGGTTGAATAAACTGTTATCATAATTGTTATGTGTCTTTTTATTATACACATTTAGAAGGAGAATAAATTTCCCCAGGAAGTTTGGTTTTCATTTTTTAAAGATTGCATTCAAAGCTAAAATGTTACAGTTGTCTCTTATGCCAACAGCTTTTTAAGTCTATTTTCATGTGTATATATTTGTATATATCAGAATCATAGAATAGTTTGAGTAGGAAAGGTCTTTAAAGAACATTTAGTTCCAAACTCTCTGCCATGAGCAGGCACACCTTTCACTAGGCCAGGCTGCTCAAGGCTCTGTCCAAGCATGGGAATCCCTTTTTGTTCTCTCTGAGACCTTTGTGTGAATTGTTGTGAGAGCCTTGAATTTTTCATTTAAGATTGCTATTACAGCTTGTTAAAGGAATATGCAGTCTCTGGGTATTTGCAGAGATTTCTACTTTATCTGGTATGGCTTGTAGGGGTTTATGTCCTTCTGGGTAACTGGAAGGCAATGTGCAGGTTTTCACAGACTTTTCAGCTTACAGGACTATGGTAAGAAGACAAAGGAAAATTCTGTTTTTCAATATATTTAACAGGCAGTCCAACATAGATTAAACATTCCTTCCCTCTCATACACTGCTTTGTTCAGATTTCAAATTAAATTTCATTTTGCTGAACTATATTATTGAATCCAGAAGGAGTAGTCAAGAATTTTCCTTTGGCTATGTCTAGTCCACAAGTCTCTAGAGGCACAGACATTTATAAAAGCAAATAATTTCCTTGGACTGCTACATCTTGATACATAGATTCTGACATTTGTGCAACCCAATGCAAATCATCTGCTTTCCTTACTCACAGGTAATTAGTTTCCACCCTAAATGCTGTGGAATCCACAAAATTTTACCGCAATTTCTCTCAAGGAGATCTGGGACTTCAGCAAAAGCCACCCTTCCCTCTCCTTGTGTTGGCATTATAATGGAAAAAGGAGAAACATAACTGTCTCGTTGCACTGACTGTAGGATGTGCTGGCAATGTCTCAACACCTTCTCCATGGCCCAGCCTAAAATTTAGGTTGACTATTTTTCAGCGAACACATAAATGTTGTCCTTCTCATTATCTCTCCCCTGGTAAACAAAGGTGGGATTTATGTTGCCTAATTTTATCTGTCTAAAAAACCCTTTTGTAATCTAGATTGATCTAATCTTGTCCAGACTCACTTTGAAGGCAATGGGCAACAAGACCACCTGAAAGCATAAATTCACTGCACCTCAAGGCAGGTGCCAGGTTAGAGGGTAATTGGACCTCTCTTTGTAATCTCTTCTTTGTCATTAACTGTGGAGGGGACCTGGATAACTAACCCATACCTTTGCAAATTCTAGAAGACCAGTGAGGGTGTCTTTGTAACTACAAGCAAAATTTGCATCTGCAGTGTTTGACTTGGAAACAGCCCCAAGTCTGCTCAATACGTGCAGAAAACCCAAGGTTTTCTATGTCCTTCCATGGAGTTTTACAATACTAGTAATACCAGAGAGCCTGTGGGGCACTGCAGAAAATAAGGATGGTGGAAGGGGAATTTTCAAAACTACCCATTTAACGTTAGAACATGTATTTTTATCACACCTTTGAAATTTCTGCCATCCTCCCTTCCTCAGGAGAAATTGGTCTAAAACTCTAAATCTGTAAATGCAAAGCCAGCTCACTTAGCTTTACAGACCACATTCCTGAGTCACTCTGGATGAGTGGCACAGGACAAAAATATCCCTTGTCTTTCTCTCCTGCAGTTCAGAGGAATCAATAAGGTCAGGCAGATGCATCAACTTTGAGCACTTGAACAAGACTGGGTATAAGCAAAGAAAGAAAAATCAAGGTGCAGATCCCAGTGAGACAGCAAGAGAGCATTAAATCAGGAGAAACAACAATTGAGTTTTGCTCTGCCCCCAGGATGTTTGGGGTCACAGGAGAGCCCAGCTGAGAGCTTCTGCTCTGGATGGATGTTGGTCACCCATAGCTCCTGTGTCACATCTGTCAGGAACATGAAGCTGTCTCAGAAATCCAAGGCATTTTCTCCAGAGGCACTCATGTGAAAGCAACTATACTCTGTGCACTCTGTGTCATGGTTTAGAGTCCTTTTCAGAATTATGAAGCTGCTGTTCTGACATACCTGGCTGGCCAGAAGAGGTGGATCAGATGGCTGAGTTTGGGGGGTGAAAGAGAAGAATGTTTCTCTGGAGAGATCTTGGAAGAATAGGCTAGAAATACTCTGGGAAGAAAGTGGAGGAACAACATTTTTCCTCATTGATGAATTTGACTCCCCTTTTCTGTTCTTTTCCATCTGACTTCTGCTGGATAAGATAAGTGTAAAACTTAGGAAAGAAAATTTGGTTCCCTGTGTGAGGCTATGTCCCAGCTGCAAATTCATGAGAGATTTTGACTCGGATGCTGGTCCAGAAGTAACCAGGGATGCCATAAACCAGGACATGGCTTGTATTTGTGAGTCCAGACACACCATTTCCAAACCCTCTGTGTTGTGTGTGTGTCAACAAACTTGACTTAAACTACCCAAAACCAGATCTCTCTGGCCACGTAAAAGTGTATTACCTGTCAGAGCAAGTGGGCCCTAGACAGAAAATGAGGTTTTCTGCACAGATACATGGATGCAATGTGGTGCTCTGTTCAGTCTGCTACAAGTATCACAGATGCACCAATATTTTTTTCTTCTTAATAATCTTCATTGTTCAATTTGTTAAATCTCAAAGATGTCTGCTCCTGCTAGTTAACTTAAGACCATGAAAGACACTGTATCAGATTAAAAAACAAAGGAGATCCATTTTCTCCACTATCCTGCTTCCAGCAGCTGCCAACTGTAGATATCTATAGAGAATACAAGGAAAGGTCATAGGAGCACTGCAAAAAGAGAGTGACTCCTTCCCACAATACTCTCCTAAACTCAGTTCATCCTAGTGAGAACTAATAAAGATCAGGATTTTGGTAACAGCTTTAAACAAATGTAGTTAATTGAACTACATTTTAATAAAAATGTGCTAAAATCTCCTAAGCAGAATGTCTTATTTTTCAGGTCTTAAGTGTAATTAATTTCAAATAATGTATTAAGTTTGTTCTTTCGGTTTGTTGTTTTGGGGTTTTTTTGGTTTCTTTCTTGTATTTTACTTTTTCATTTCAATGTCTCAACTGCATTGCTTGTAATTGATTCAGAGACTGACAGTCCATTAGAGTCTGAGTAATAATGATGGAACAGTACAAACATCTTATATTTTTATTAGTTAAAAATATAATAAAATTTAATACATTTACAAGAACTTACTTTAAGAATAATACAGAGCTAGTTAAGAATTAAAATAAAGCTGAAATTCAATCTAAATACATCAACTGAAGGAATTTTAAAATTAATTTTAGAGAAATTGTTTCCACAAAGGAAAAAAAAAAGTGTTTGTCACAAAAAGGCAAAACCTTTCTCTTCACATTAAAATGAAACAGCCACGTTTAACAAACAATCCAAATTGAAAAACTGCTTTGATTTTTCCAGAAAACAAATTGAATTTAAATGTTCTAAACTTACTTTGATCTGGACAGGGCTGAAATGAAAGCTTTTTCCTCTTTCTCGTGTTAAGCAAATAGACAAAACCCTGAGTACCAGCAATAGTGAGAACACAGTGACAATTGGCCATATCTGATATCTGAATACATAATTTCATCTTGAATCATGTCAATTAAAGTACAGACTTACTTTAAATCAGCTCATGAAAGAATCACACACATGAGAATTTACAATATGTTGGTAAAATACTTTCCCTGATTGGAAAAAACCATTGTTTTTCCTAAGCAGCTTTTTAAGACCATTTTGCAGGCAGATTCTAAGGAAAGCAAGTATTTTGTCTAGTTGAGCTTGTTGTCTTCAGATGCCCAGTACAAGGAAACAGATCACAAATATTCATATTTTTTTCTTGGTGCTTCTGGTTGGCATTTAACACATCATTGAACCTGATGGTTCACTCTGAAGTGCTTTGCTGCTCTTATGAATGCCATTGCTTATGGATGTTTAGTATTTTTGGAAAAAAAAAAAAGTCAGTATCTCCCCAGAGTGTGATTCTGTAAGCTCATCTATAGAGTTATTGTTATTGCAACCACTACAGGTAATTGGAACCAGACTGTCTTGGGCCTGTGAGTGATGTATCTTTTATGGTTCATCTTCTGCCTTGTTAAAGGCTTAGTGCTTATGAACTTGCTTGCTTTTTATCCAGCAGTAGAATCCCAGTGTTTCAAACCACAACATCCATCGGTTTGGGGGAGGGAGATGAGGACACAAATATTGCAATAATAATATTGATGGAGAAAAATGAGGTCTAGGATAGACAGAGAAAAAATGGTCTTGGGGATTTTGTGTATTTTCAGTATTGGTGTTCAGATGAGGATGGTGAGGTTGAAGAAGATGACTGCAGTAGAGTGTGTTTTTATGGGGAGAACAAAAAGAGAATTTCATAGGCTAGTACTTCAATAGTGTTCTTACAATAGAGCAAATTAATCCATGGCAAGCAATATACTCATTTCAGAGGGCAGGTTTGGTTGTTTGCTGCATTATGGTTTTGTAACTGTGTCTGCATTTAGCTGCTCCTCAGCCATTGGAAACAGATCATTCTACCCTGCAATTACAAATATTGATTTACAATGACATTTGTCTCTTATAAAGTGCTTCAGTAACATCTGCAAAAAGAGATGATGCAGAAGCATTAATCTCTCCATCTCTCTGATTTAAAAAAAAATAAGTGGTTTCGCCCTGTAATGGCATGAAGGAACATAACTGTGATGAGTATTTAAAAGAAAGGATTATATTTCAAAATTTCCTATACTGTGGCTGTAGGCATACAGATAAAGATTATGGAACACTGCAAACACAACAGCATCTGATTTTGGTATGTTAAGCAAACAGAAATAATAGCATGCAAACTGCACATCCTGATTTTTAGTTCAAAATGTACCCCAAAGTATAATTAAAGTAAAACTAATGGAAGCTACAAATGAGACTGGTTTTGAAACACTGCATAAACTGGATGAGGTTTATTAGCAAATTTATCAGTGCTCATGGACTGAATTCAAGTCTGCAGACAAAACTGAAGTCAGCTGTATTTTGCATTCCTTATTCTTTTATGGTGAATGTCTCATATATTTCCCTCTATTTTTCCTATACAAACTGTTCACCAAATGGCTTCAAAACAGCATCCAAAAATAAAATATCTGACTTCCATAATACTGAAAGAATTATTAAACAACAATCTAAAACTGACAAACCAGAAAAAGAATGGATTGTGAGACCTCATCCCCTTAAAACTCATTTTTCAATGTCTCTTCTTTTTTCATGGGACTGAAATGTCCCCAACTACTTTTCAGCATTTCTTACCTATTTTAAAAGCCACTGACAGGCTCTGTGTAATATATTTTCAAAAGCCACAACAGTTTTTCAGTGATACAAGAATAAATAATAAAATGTCCAAAAAAGAATGTAGAAGAAAAATCTGCTCTGCCAAATAAAAGTGTAATAAGCTGGGATTCTTCTTACACCATTGCTTTAACTCACTTTGGGAATTAGACATAAAGTGATATTAACTATTCCTACCCTACTGACCTTTTCATAAAGGGAGGATATTAATTATATCCTGAAAACTCCTCTTCTCCATTTGGGATGCTCCAAGTGCCTACATAATACCTAAAGCTGCCAGATAATATATAGAACTGTGTGTGAAACATGTTTTCCTGAAGGTAGAGCTCAGCAGGAATACTCAGAGTACATGATAAGGTCTTGGGTGCCAGTACAAAGAACTTGATTCAGCTCATCACTCACATCACTGGATGGACTAAATCTCCATGACCTGTGCTTGTAATGGAGGCTTAGACACACAGGTAAATATTTAAATTCAGATTTATTAATTTGAAGTTGACTCTTACTTTAGGTTTGGCCATGTAAATGCCATTTCAAGTTATTAACTTTTATACCTTAGCTCAGGTCTTCTAGGTGGGTTTCACGTTGGCTTAATACCACCCATAAAACATCCTTATGAGATGCCATGAAAATAAATACTTTTAATATTGCGAGCTTTAATGGTAATGGAGCCTTTACACTTAAATATTTATTGACTGCAATTTTAGAAAACACAAAGCAGCACTTTCTGCACAGCAAAGTCCTTGGTAACCACAGGACTGGGCAGCCCTGATATTTAGAGTCAAAATCTTTCCAGCCCCATGTCTGAATATTTCTGTGCCTTTATGGTCTCAAACTAGATTTACATATCAAGTGGGAAAAAACTGCAATTATTGCAAGTTCATATACCTCATTCTCTTTTTATGCTCTTTATCATATTATGCACTGCCTGAGCTTGCAGGCTCTGTGTGATGGAAATCATGGCTCCTCTTCTGTGCTTTTTCTGACCCTGGCATGAAGCAAGGCCTGCAACAGAAACCTGTATTACCATGGCAGCTAAAAGATCTGCGATCAAACTAATATTGTGGTGGACATATATAACTTTTGAAATTAAATATAAAAGCATATTTAGGAGCAGCAACTGCAGAGATGATGTGAAAGATGCTGTGTCTTCAAGTATTATATTTACATACAGGAAATCAAGAAGAAATCTTTTACTGTGAGGATGGGGAGGCACTGGAACTGGTTGCCCTCAGAAGTTGTGGCTGCTGAATCCCTGGCAGTGTTCAAGGCCAGGTTGGATGAGGCTTTGAACAACCTGGTAAAAGGTGTCCCATGGCAAGGGGGTTGGAACTGGATGGTTTTTCAGGTCCCTTCCAACTCAAACCATTCCATGATTCCATGGTGTGCGCCCAGGTTGGTACATCCCAGACTCTGATAGCACAAGATCAGCCACTGGCAGCAGCTCTACCAGAAGGGGCCACCCAGCTGGACTGAGGAGTTGTTTGAAATTGCCCTTGTTTGACACTGCCAGCTCCCCGCTTTCACTGTGGCTGCTGTGATCAAACCTGCCAAGGCTTCCACTGCGTTTGTAACATCGGTAAATGGGACAGATGGATGCCAAAGTAATTGCTGTCTCTGTGGCAGCTTATCTAATTAAACATTTAGACAGAGAAAGGTATAATTGCAGGATAATCTATCTGCTTTTATTGTGTGCTTTCCCTTAAGACACTCCTGTCTTTCTGACAGAGAAAATAAACTTTGACAGATGTTTACTTTCAAAGTAAAAAAGATAGTGGAGTTCTATTAACACAGACCATATTCAATAGCGAAGCTATTCTTTCACTGCACTCGATGCCAGCATTCTTTGTAGAACAAAGATTTTGGTACTGAGTAAAATTTGATTTACATGCCTGAGGGAATAATAAAAGAAACCTATTATGGAATGAAATGGGCTGTAATCACATTGAGGGGATAGAGATTGTTCCTTGGGTGAAGAGGGGGCAAGGCTTCTGCCTGGTAAATGGCCTTTTGAAGAAGAAAAAACAGCATTATCCAAAATACAACACACACCAAAGTTTGAGGAATGACATGTGTAATGGCTGCACAACCCTTCCATCACTTGCAGCCTGAGATAAGGCGCTCTGAGTGTTCAGAGTGGGGCCACAGGCAGCGAGGCACGGCTGGACACGGAACACCAGGACACAGAGCAAGGAAGCCTTCCTGCTGTTCTCACTGGATAATCCTCAGCCACTGTGAACTCAGACCATACAGAAGGTCAGAATCCAACTCTCAGGATGGGGCCGTTCTCCCCCCAGCGCATAGGGTTTGCAGAGCAGGGCTCAGCTGCTGCTGCCCTGGCCAGGAGCCAGCCTCAGCTGCTGCTGGGCTCAGCACAAGCCAGGCAGGGAATGATTTCAATTACTGGAGGAACAGCTGCTGTTCCAGAAGACATGGATGAAGCCAATCCCTTCTCCAAGAGCTACTTGAACTGAGCAAAGAGCTGGCCTGCAGGCCCACCACAGCTGCACAGTGTTATTCAAGCACAGGACTCTCATTAGGTCGGGAGCAGCTTCTCACATGTGCACAGACCTGAGGACTGATCTGCACCACATCCTCAGTCTCCACTAGCCCTATTGCCAGTAAGATCACCGTGCTGAAAATTCAGGATGCTTCCTGCAATTTTAAGGATGTGCAGCACCCTGTGCCTCATAAGCTCACTGTCACACACGCTGTTCCCCTTAATGGCATTTCTGCTTGGGTTTACAGACAGAAATGCTGAGCTCCTACAGGCTTTCTAACCCTCCTTCTCATGACGTGCCTGGTGTCTGCCCTTCTATCAGCTCATTCTGCTGTGATTTTATAAGGAATTTTCTCCTATGATGATGCACTATGTAAATGCAATTCTAATTATATAGAAATTATTGTTCTGGTTATACAATGATATATATCACATTTTGAGGTAAATGATGAATGTTACAGAGGGATATCAAAAAAGTGAGTAATGAAAGTAATTCAGTGGTAAACACCAGAGAAGAAAAAGCAGTACAGAAGCAGATGCTTTGTGATTTGAAGATTTGAATTGTCCTTGTTTCCAAAGTGCTACAGAAGCAATTGCAGTTGACAGCCACATTTCTTGTGATAGGCATAGTGTCATTCATTGCTTTATACTTGAACGACTTGGATACTACACAGTCTGTCAAGTCTAAATCTATTTAAGTCATGACAATTTATGTTATGCTACAGTACATTACTTGTTTTGATCATAAGACTAAAACCATTCTTGCATGAAATTAACTGAAACTTTAAAATAAAAACCAAGCTCTTTTCAAGGCAAGTGAAATTTTCCTGGCTCTGAGATGAACCAACGAAGTACAAATGCAGAGGGGCAATGCAGGAAACTAAACTTTGCTCCATCCATATCCTGAAACACTCAGGTGAGTGTGCTCAAGGCCCAGAGATTTTAGCCAAATATCTCACAGTAGATAACACACTCTGGTGTGACATCTGCTCTGCAGACAGAGGGTCACCCGTTAAGTACAGTGTTTGGGTTATTGTCTTTTGTCAGAATCCAATCATCGCACTATTTGGTTTTCTATTTTTAAAAGTTGAAAATAACTGAAAGGTGCTCAAAGCAAACACCTGGGATAGGTCTTGGACTTGCCAGCTGTGGGAGAATCAGAGATGGTGAGAAGGAAATGGAGGAAAGGAGAAGTCCTTACAGTTCTGTGGACAGACTAAGTAGAAGTTTCTTCAACCATGGGCTGATTTATCCCTGCACTAAAACTCCTAAATATTTTCTTTATCTTCTTTTACAAGATAATATTTGATGTGCAACCTCTTTATTGGAAGCTTCTCTTACCCAGTTATTGCCAGACACATTTTAAGACGTCTTAATGAGAATATAAAGAAAAAGCTTCAGTTTTCTGTGTGAAGTCTTCCTGTTGCACTTTTTTTTTTTATTTTCCCAATCAACTCTTCCTTCCTTAATTTTTTTAAATAAAAATATAATCTCTTCACCAATTTGTGTTTGCAAATTTACATTTGTCTGGTTGTTTTTTTCCTTTCTTATTCATTTTTGTTTAGCGTAAATAAAGTGAATATAGAAGGAAAAAATATCTGAAGGGATGAAAAGTCACCAGGTACTAGAGTCCACACGTGGGAAATGAGCTTCTCACTTTCCATAAACCTAAATTAAACCACATTATATGACCACGTTACTTTAAGCTCCAAATGTATACTTAAACACTATTTCTCACTTTATATTTTTCAAATAATCATGATCCTCAATCCATTTCTTTCCCAATAGCAAACATATTAATTAATGCAAGAACATTTTTTGCTGCATTTCAGGGACATTCCTAGATTTGTATCCTTTCACCCTTTCTCTCTTTTGTCCCTTTCTTTTATACATTATTACAAGAAGAAATAACTCCTTTGAAAATCTGGTTATATGCTTAGTTTACAATAAAAATTAAAAGACAAGGATTGGAAACAGAAGGCTTTAATCGGGGTTTGCAACAGGAGGATGAATTTAGGAAAATATATCCATGAAATTTCATTGTTCAAACATAAACCCAGATACCTTGGCATGCCAGGGAGATCAGCAGCAAATCCTATTAGCAAGACAGTGGAAGGAGAGGGGCTGTGCTGTGCAACTGCTTTTAACAGCTGCAACGAATGTGAGAAAAACAGCTGCAAAGTGATGAAATTTGCAGGCAGTGCTGTACTGAGAAGTGTTGTGAATACCCTTAAAAACAGCAAATTTAGATGGTCAAAAATGTCAGCATGAGGTGTCAAGACAAAAGAAGAAAAAAAGGGAAAAAATAGAGAATACTGTTCTCAAATGCATGTAAATACATCCAAAAATATTAAATAGGCCTATCTAAGCAGAGAACAAAACTTGGTGATGCAATCCTTTGCAAGGGGATTTAGATGATTTAGAGAGCAGAGAGTTCAGCATGAGCTTGTAACATGACAATATTGTAAAGTACAAAACTCAAAAGCCTGTATTCTTTTTTTCCACACAGGGATCTTGTCACTTAAGGATATTGTTCTCTGTCTATCTACACATTTTCTGTTGAAAAAATAAAAAAAATCTCTTTCTGTGCAAGCATGTACCATCTGCCTTTCTATTTACTGGAAAATGTACTGAAAATTACAGAGTTGAGAACAGAGTACTGACAGCGATTAAAGATGAGGAGGAGTGGCTTGTGAGAAACCTCACACACTCCTAAGGGTGCCCTTACACCACCCTGGTGTTCTTTGACTGCAAAGCTGCTTAAGACTTTCACACCATCCTTGCAGCCACTGTTCATTTTCTTTCCTCATGCAGCAAATTCCTGCTCCCTCAGGTCTGTCAGTGATGTTGACTTGACCACATTGGGAACCAGACCACTGAAACCATGAGTTTAGAAAAAAAATTGCAGCCTCTTTTTTTTTTAATAGCCAGAAAGTCTTTTTACTCAGGTCTATTTTCTCCTCCAAGAGTCCAGGACTGGCCCCACAGGTAACTGCAGCAATGCATGCAAAGGAGGAAATTTATGGGATCATATTTTGGGATGGTCAAGAGCAGAAGGAAATGAGGATCTTCTGAAAAAATTTTGGATTCTGAGAAATCTAGATGGCCTTTTAGGTGTAGTGACCTCTGAGGTGATGGACTTATACTTGACAGCAAAACCTGGAAGAGACAAGTTGCTTGGAGAAAAATGAAAAAGCAAGGAACGTGCTTGTCTACAGATATGTGTGTAGTATATAAAAAACTTTGTCTCAACATGATATAAACAGAAAACTTTTCATTAAAATTATGACAAAAATAGAGGGTTGAATATTATGCAGAACACTCTGAAGGGTTTTTTTGCATTTTCTTAGATGAAAAAAAAATGAAACATTTATAAGAAAAATCTCAAGAGCAATCTTCTATTGAAAAAGAAATGAGTAGTTAAGAATCTTCTTTCTTAACCTGGCCAGTGAAGTAGTATTTACAAATGAAATTTTTTATTGTATTAAATAATTTCTTTTAAATGACAGCTATTTTGTTTTAGCTATAACAGCTGCTTTAAAAGTACACCAGTGTTTTGAATGCCATTCTACTGAAAGCAAAGGAAAGATGAAAATAAAATTATACTCCTTTCTGCAGTTATAAAAGATAAAGCTAAGGTTCTTTGGGAAAGCCTGAATATGTTTTCCCACTCTTTAGAGTTTTCTTTTTTCATTTGTTTATTTTTCAAAATTTGAGCCAGACAAAATATTTACTGAAACTGAGAGATGAAAAACCCAAACAATCTATGGACGAGTTGATCTGAAAAACAAAATGAAGAGATAGGGATGGAAAACCTTAAAATAATATTTGGATTTTTAAAAAAATACAATATCCTTTATTTGGAAGGTGATTTAAAAATTGGTGGGAAGACTTAGTAGAGAATTAAGGTGTGATCAATATCCATCACATTAAATAGGATTCCAAGTGTACTGAAAAAGCTTGTTTGGAGTTTACTTTTAAGCTGTCTACTACTAAATTTGTCTCAGAGCATTAGTTGCTCGAAAATTTCCGGGCTTATAGGTTTTAGGGGTCACCAGGAGCAGTCTGGCTGATGCCAGTGCTGCATGGAAACGCTGAAGCTGGTATGTGATGAAGGCCCCTAAAAGCTTGGAAGAGGATGAGGAGGGAGTGTTTGCAATGAAGGGATGGAGGGAATTCTCCAGGCATCACAGACAGCACTCAGGCACCACATTGGCTCAGACTGCTCTGCTCTGCTTTACAAGCAGCCCATGTTGTACGAGGCTGTTTACAGCAGCACCGTAGAGCCGTGCTATTTATAGGCTCCTTCCTCCACCAAAAACCCCACGTGTGAGAACACGATGGACAATTTCATATGCATAGCTGAGCGAACATAATCAGCCTTTCTTCCATGTGAAAAAAGAAAGGAGGATGGGGAAGGGAGGAACTCACTCACACAGTGTGCCAGGTTGTTTTCACAGTCATTAGCAAACAGTTTCTCTTCTCCTCCTTATTTTGCATACAAGACCCTGTGAAAGTTTGGGAGAAGCAGGGAATGGATATCTGGGCCATACAGTAGTGGTTGTATTGCATACATGGCAAGGTTGTTTCCTCTTAGTACCTAACAGAGAATCATTTAACCCCTGGCATGGGGTTCCCTTCGTTCTAAAATCTTGAATTATGGGCCCTCTAAGCTAAAGATTAAGATGTAACTGTTCTGGCCTTTCTGCCTTTCACCACACCAATGTGCAAAACTGCCCTTTTTATCAAAAATGGCATGAAGATGGTGAAGGGTCTGGAGGGGAAACCATACAAGGTTGTGTTCATTTGGTCTGTTCAGCCTGGAGAAGAGGAGACAGAGGGGAGACCTCATTGCAGTTACAATTTCCTCACTAGGGGAAGAAGAGGGGCAGGCACTGATCTCTTCTCTCTGGTGACCGGTGACAGGACCCAAGGGAATGGCCTGAAGCTGTGTCAGGGGAGGTTTAGGCTGGATATTAGAAAAATATTCTTCCCCCAGAGGGTGGTTGGACACTGAAACAGGCTCCCCAGGGCAGTGGTCACAGCATCAAGCCTGACAGAACTCAAGAAGCCTTTGGACAATGCTCTCAGGTACATGGTGCGGTCCTTGCAGTGATCCTGTGCAGAGCCAGGAATTGGACCTGGATAATTCTTGTGGGTCTCTTCAAATACAGAATATTCTATTCTTTTAAGTGGGTGTTTCTACAGCTCTCACACCGACTGCCCTTTCCCATCTCTAGCCTCTCATTTCTCAGGTTGCTGAGCTGTTCTTATGGGCACAGCTTGGCTTGGGTGGAAGCTTAATTTGAACACTCTGCTGGTTTGGTCTCAGCCTGGAAAATAAGGCTGGACTAAGCAGCAAGATTTGGGTAAGAACTGATGACTCCAATACTTATGAAACACTAATTCTGTATAAAAGGCCAGGAGTGTTACATTCTTGTAAAGACAGAAATGTGCATGCAAGGACCATTCACTGGTAGGTAAAGCATTTTTCAGCTTCTCCATTAACAGCAACAAGAAGCATAATGGACATTACACTCTGTGAGTTTACCAGAAGATCTGCAAGTCAGAGTTACTTTGCAGAGTTAAAAAAAAGAAAAACAACCCACATATATTGATGTTTGCTCACTATAATGCTGCGAGTCATCTTGTTTATGCAGCCATACTGAGTTTATGCCTGTTTAGCTTCTGTTATGACTGCAACAGAAATTTTACTGTTGTTGCCTTTGGAAGCAGATAAAAGATGGAAGGACAGGAACATTGTTCCATTGTCATCAGCATCCTACAATAATCTGGTCTGATAAGTTTCCCTTGGAAAATAAATATAATTAAGGCATAGCAAATGCAATCCTGTCTTTAAAAATATCACACTTTAGACTGGAATTTTCTTCACTTACTTTAAGACATCTAAAAATTTGGGGTCTAGTTTATAATTCACCCAGCTTCCCTCTGTCATGTGTGGTAAAAGAGGTGCTTCTGCATTGTGTCTCACCATAGTCCTTCAGCTGTCTCTAAACAGGAGAAACTATCTGTCTCTCCTGCCTACCAAGAAATGCTACTGACTAGCTCAGTTGACTGAGATTTGGAACATATTCACTGCTATGATCTGCTAAAAAAGTAAAATCATTTTTCTTTGGACGATTTTCATCAGCACTTTTAGTATTTTCTTTATTCAAATTGAAAAAAAAAATCCTGTCATAAATTATTAGTTTCCTACTGAAAATAGAATGTTTTTGAGAAAGGCACTTTCTGCAGACATTTTTATTCAGCCTCAAATCAAAGTATCCACGGATGTAACACACAATGTGTTCATAGAAATATTTGAAAGGATTAGAATCTAATCCTTCCATAATTTGAGATACTTCTGTAGCATGAAATTTAAAACTGACTAAATATCAAGTTTTTGCATGAATGGGGTGCTTGTTTAACTTCAGTTTCTGTAAATTTAGTTGAGTGTGCATCCTCTGCTGAGTGAAAGGCTGTCTGGTAAATTTAACAGCTTCTGACCGAGTGACATATTTGTCTGCTGTCCAGTGCCACGAAGAATTACCCTGACAAAGGAATATGGAGGAATTGAGAGATCTGATGGAAACTTCTCGTGCTGCCCACAGATGGAAATAGACCATTGGTCAAAACAGACCATAGATCTGATTTAAAAGCGGACTGTCAGAGGAATCCAAACTTGTCCCAGCAGAAGACACAATAGAAGAGGAATATTTGCCCTCTTGGGAAACTGGGGAAACAGTTGGAGCCTGGGAAAAGAGGAGAATGAAGAGAGGTAATCCCAACGCTGGTCATAGAGTACATTAAATTGTTCCTTGTCTGACACTCTGTGGAAATGTGGACACAGAAGCCCAGTGACAAGGAAACTAAAGTTTGTACACTTGTGAGTAACAAACTGTCCACCTTTCCAGGGTGTGGAGTATCTGGGATCATCCCCGTTTGGTTTGCTTCACCCAAGTGCCTGTCTGAAGGGCCTGCTGTCACATCAAGTGCTTCTGCAGGGTCCTAAGAACAGCAGCTCATATCTATGCATGGGTTTTCTTCTCCCTTTTCTTTCTGTGTGCTTTGAAGGGAAACATCTGCAGACCTGGAGAGTGTGAGAGTGTGAGAGCCATGAACAGGGTGATGTTGAAACCCCACCACGTGTCACCTGCTATCTGTTCCATCACCTAGATCAATGAAGATACAAATCTCCCATCTCCTGTGGAAAATGTTGCTTCTGACTTGGTATCCCAAAATGCAGTTGCTCAGCAACTTTCAGACAAAATGCCTTTATAGCAGAAAAACACCTTTTGGAAACTGGACTGATTTAAACAGAACTTTTTTTTTTTTTTGTTTTTTATCTAGTCCAAGGTAAGACTTGTGAACATATTAGAAATTAATCAGAAAATAGAAATTACTCTTATGCTTACAATGTTGTCCTAGGAAATTCCTATCAGGAGGGAGAAATTCTTTTTCCTATGCTGAATCCAGCAGACCAGGGTTCAATGTGGTCCCCCCGGTGTCAGCCAAGTATTTTGTCCTCTGAAAGCTTCTGAAGACACTGTTTTCCTTCAGAGAACTTTAAAAGGTTGCAAGTATGGACCAGAAAACATTTTCTTTCTCACTGTTGAGACAATATCCCATGGACAGACAGGTGCAACTGCATGTAAACTCCAAGCCATGCAAGCTGTTGGGTAAATTCTTATTCACCCACGGACAGCTCTCATGCTCATTTATAGCTAGTGTGGGCTGAACCAGCTGACTCACACAAAAATTTGTCCTTAACTTTCACCCAAATTCCCTCACAGAAAATATCTTTCCTTTCTTACTCATAAGCCAATTCCCATTAAAATACTATGCTGGTCTTTATAAAAAAATATTAAAAATAGAAAAAAATTTGGGGGAAAATGGCATGACACCACATTTGACAGAGCCATGAATCACGTTGTTCAGATGAAGCATTATCCAAAGCCATTAAAAGTGCTTCCACACTTGACACAAAGCACTGTTTAAGAGGAGTCACTTTGGGCTGGAATCTGCTCTCTATTTCACCAATCTCACAATGAGATTTAGCTGCTCTTGATTTATTTTGGGTCAGGGTCAGACTGGGAACTTGTCTCTCCACAGTGGTCACATCACTTCATAAACAACTTCAACACCCAAAACTGCAGCAGAGAAAGATCCAAGAACAGTTATTGCAGTAGAACTCTAAAATGCAAGTCTATGCTTACCCATGTTACACTGACAGTTGTTTTTAAAAGTATACTCTTGAAATAATCAAAACCAATTATTTTTTCACTTATGAAAAGCAGTTTTATAAAAACCCAACTGGTGCTTAAAATAGTTGTTTGGGATTTTTTTTTTTTAATTCAGAAATCACTCATAAAACCTCAGGATTCAGTGAGCTATAACAGCATCTGTCATAGACTTGCAGGCAAGTGAACTTCAAATTGACAAAGATAATGTTAGAGTTAAATCTCCTTGGGGCTTTATTATTCACAGCAAAAAAAAATAATTTGAGACAACAATCATGTATTTGAAATGCAATACTTTATCAGGTGTTTGATTTCTAAGTGGAAATTTGGTAAGCCTTTTTCTTGAAGCAGAAAACATTTAAAGAAGAGTTCAAATATGTATATGCACCAGAGTTGGAAATCACAATAAAATTAGAGTGAACAGTTGGCATGAGGAGGTAATTTACGTGACCAGATTCTTCATTCATCCTGTTGAATAACACTGTGTAACTGAGGACTTGGGCTCTTTCTAAATCCAGCATCATATGTTCTAGCCATGAACTAAACAACTTTCTAACAAGTACTGACACACATAATGCTGCTTTTTATTGCTTCTGAAACAACTTAGATGCAGAAAGTCTTGATAGGAAGTGACCAAATGACGGACTAACAGCGCAGTGGCTTTCCTTTGGCTTTGTGCTGAGACTGGGGGACAATTTTCCCTATGCTTTGAAGTTTTGTGAGCTCATAAGCTATAATGCTACTGCTACACTCATAGAAGTGATAGTCTTAAGTGATGGGGGAAGCAAGGGCATTATCAAGGGTCAAAATGGGACTTTAGAGATGCTGGGAATAAAGTAAACAATGTGTAACATGAAGAATCCTGTTTCTATCCTGTTTCACAGTAGTAAAGGCAACTGTGCATCCTTAAGGCATATTGATATACACAGGTCTATTTTGAACACTGTGCTCCATAAAGAAAACATAAATCATGGAAACAGATCTTTCCTTAGTGGATAGAGAGTGCTATATCATAGAGGTGAGTTCAGGCCCAGAAGATGACAGTACTTATTTGAAATATTTCTTATTTTGAAGTCTTTTCCTCCCACTTGCACAAAAGTGAGAGAAATACAGGAAATAGGGCAAACCATTTCAATGAAAGCAAACCTGGATGTTCAGTTGAGAACTGTGCAGGTTTATGGAGTATCTGGGTCTAAAGACCAACCCTGGAACATGAAATCAGTGGGGCTGATGCAATAAAGGCTTATGGTAGTCCAGAAGATTTCAGGAATCCAGCAGGCAGAGATCATTAGCTGTGCTTTGTCTTCCTAAGCAGACAGCTTTATTGCTCTTTTTTAGCTAAATTAACAAGTTACAGTGCTGCCTCTTTTTAAATGTGCTGAGTGCCCATAGGGAGGGATTATAACTAGATTTGGTTAATTGAGGTTTAGTTTATCTGCACTTCTGGATACAAATAGTCTTATGATGAAGATACCCTGAAGCACAGTATATAGTGTTGATTTCCTATTCATCATTTGAATAAAAATGAGAGACAGAATTGAGTATAATTTTCCACTCTTGCCCTGAAGTTTGGGCAAGGGTGCCATGCTGTGAGATGTTCTTTGCACAAGAGTCCTGACTCTACATTCAGCCTGATAGATAAAGCTGTACTCATATAACAAAAAAAAAATACTCCTAAACTTGGGTTATGATGAAAATTCTGGGATAATTTTTTTGTTCTTTTCAAAGTAATCTTAAGAAACTAGAATGAACTGGGATTCTCTGAAAAGATGATGATGCCCTAATCAGAAATCAGAAGATGCTTGATAAGTAAAAATGTCCATATCTTCACCATTTTCTATATGGTGAACAGATTTGAAAGGAATAAGTGGAGTTGAGAGAGGATTGGAAAACTTAATACACTGGTTTGGAAGTTAACAAGAGTTTAGGGTCTTATGTGGTGTAATTTAGTCAGATCCTGTTTTTCTGAACTCAGCTGTTGGCTTTTCAGCCTCTGCACTACTCACTGATTTCTTCTGGGCTTCTTGTACAACAGAGATGGTGAATTAATTAGGTTTCTTGGTTAGTCACGTGTGAGTTTCTCAACCTCCCTCATGATAGAAAGCAGTTCCTCAGCTTTAGGTGCCCAAGGGCTTAGGAAATTCCAGGGAGATGTGTTAATTTGTAAGTGTTGTCTTCATTATCATCAGTATCCATCATCATTATTCTTTTACTGCCTTCTATCAAGGTTTTCTTCGGTACATTGTGCAATGACTCTGTAGTACCTCTGTCCTTCATATGATTTCTAAAAATGTGAATTGTGGATGGAGGCAGCTGTATCAGCCAGGGAAATGCTCTCCTCCACACGTTGGGGGAGATTCATCCCCCCCAAGAAGTGTCCAAAGTCTGGACAGGTCTGCAACTCCCTTTGGGAAAGAGACTCAAGGTGTGCACATCCATGTGGGTTCTTATTCTCTCTTCACTCGTGAATTGTGGGCACTACAAATCTGTCTGGATGATATCTGAAAGTCATTGAGGCCCTGATTTATCTGGTAAAGTTAAACTACACTTGAGCAACATTTCTTTTCCATTTTTCTTTTTTCCTCTTCTTAACAGTTTTCTTTTGGTTCTGTAGCCTTTGGCTTTTCATGCTTTTGTGCTGAGCTCTGAAATTAAGAGAATTAGAAAGTTTTAGACACTGGGCTTTGAAAAATAACACAACATAACTCTAATCACAGCAATAAATGAAATGGTGGCTTCCACACTCAATGAGGAGAAAGGTGGCTGTGTGTGCTACATCACCAGTGAGGTCAATGTCTTAGAAAACATTAGAGATGATTCACTATTTTCCCAAGAAAACACATCCTCTCAGAAAATAGACTTATTCCAAAGATTTTCTCATTTGGGCTCTTTATAAAATCTGTGTAAGTTTTATTGTTTTCAAAAGTCTTTGAGTCTCCTATTACAGACTGCTTGTGAATGTATATAAGAACTCCTTCTGAAGTCACAGCTCCCGAGGGAGGAAGCTGAGCTCAAGAGCAAGGAGACATGAGAGCATTCAGCGAGCAGCCAACACCGTCATCCCAGCCAAACCCAACACATCCTGTACTGTTCCCAGCACCAGGCACATTCCTCCTGGGCCTCAGAGGATAGCTGCAGAACTAAATATTCTAGAAAAAGCAGCCTCATTAACAGTGAGTCAAATGTGTGTGTGTGGGTTTAAGTCAATGGAGTAATATAGGGATGAGTCTGGCCTGGCACCAAGTGAGATGGCTGCACCCTTTCAAAAATTTTAGCAGTCATAAATCCAGCTACACTTTCTGAATTCTTGTTATACCACAGTGTGCTAGTTTGAAAACAAACCAGTGGGAGATTGCAAGTCAGAATTATAATTTAATAGAAAAAAATAAAGAAATGAAATAGTACAAGGAAAAACACTGACAAAGTTGGATACAACCTGACACCCTGTTAGTTAGGGTGGTGGTAGCAGTCTAAGTAAAGTGGTTCTGTTGAAGCGGTGATTCTGTAGAAAAGTCTGGTCTCCACCTGAAGGTCCAGTGGTAGCTCTTGTCCTCTGGGAATCCAGTAGGCAGGGCTGACTTTTGCAGTTCCAAGGCCCAGGTTATATTCAGTTGGGAATGCTTGGCTCCTCCCCCCTGGGCAGAGTATCTCACAATGGGATGAGGTAATTCCAGTGAGGTAATTCAAATGAGGTAATTCCATGAGTCATGTGGTGGTTTCTTGATGGCCCATTAACAGAGATAACACCCGGAGGGAGTTATCAGGGAGTGAGTAATGAGAGGAGATAACGAACAGTGCCCCACCCGTTTTAACAGCTTGTGGAGATGGTAATAGAATATATCTTATATTGCAACCTAGGACACACAGTCCATCATCTTCTCATTGATACAACTTCCCCCTTTGCAAAATAGGCCTGAGAACGTGTTAGAAGTTCTGCAGTGATGCTTCGGCGGTTTTTTCCAGCTCCAAACTGAGTCTCTACCAAAATGATCAAACCATTTACTATCCGTAGTAACAATATAAATCCTGCATTTATCTGACATCCAGTTATGGGAATGAACCTTTACCTCATGGAAATCAGAACAGATGGACTTGCTCTCAAATGCTAGTTAATTGTGGAAAAGCAGCAGATCTTAAAAAATTGTTGGAATTCACACCTTCAGGCAACTCTAAAATATTTTTCCACTGGTCAGATTTGGTTACCTTTCCTCAAATCAGTGTTGATGTCTCTTATTTGGGTGTGTTGCATTTTTTCCTCCCTAAAACTAAGTTGAGTAAGACATCTCTGTGTTATAGCTTCTGTTTACTGGATGTACCGAGCTATTATGAGATCATAGCATCCTGTTTTTCCCTTTCTCACTGTAGTGTGGAAACACCCCATACAGCATGAGAGAAACAGCTACAATAAATAGCAGAAATCAGCATATCTCTGCTTAATATTTTGCTCTGGTGGCTGGCAAAAGGCTGATCCAGGTCTTCCAGTGTAAGTCAAGTCCATAAGTAGCCACTGAGAATGAGTGTGGTGATCTGGTAGCCACCTACACCAGCCTTCAGGGCAGCTCTTATTCTCATGTGATTACACCTCTAGAAGAGGTAAGGCTGGAAAGAAAGGCAGAACCAACCAGCTGAGTTGTGTTTAAAAATGTGTTGTAAGAGATATAAAGGCACTTGGTGAAGCCCAAATTCAGTCCTTTGTTATGGCAAAGCAATCACACACCTTGTTCATGGGAAGAATTGGGCTGACAGCCCTGGATAAGATGCCCTTCTTTATTCACAGGAAGGCAACATTTTTGGAATTATGACTCTTTAGACTGTTTCAGCAAAAAGAAGAGAATGCAGTCTCCAAATCCATTCAATCAACTCTCTTGCCCACAGTGGTACCAGCCCTGGAGCTCTCTTGCCTTGTTCTCTTACCTGGTTTAGCTCCCCAGTTAACCTCTGTATCCCATGAACTCCATGATAATTTCACTCTCTTGCTGCTCATATCATTGAGAATAACATAAAGATACAAATCCCCTGGAGCTTTTTGCTGCTTCACATCTGCAATGAAACAATTTCAATAAAAAAGTTTCTTCTGAATGATTTTTCTCTCAGGGACTGAACTCAATTACATCACAAAAAAACCCCAACTACTTATGCTATTATAATTTGGTCTTCCTTGCCAGGTCATTGCAGTCTTACTGGAACTTTTATGCAGTGTAAAAAAAAAAAAAAAGTAGAAATACAATGTTTGAAAGCTGAGTAACTTTTCTGCTTATAATGTTTGGTTGTTTGTTTCATTAACTGTTGAGATATTCTAGAAATTTTCAGCTAACTATCCCACAGGAACAATCCAAATGCCTAGAAGAGTCATAATATAATATTCATTACAGAAATCTTATTTATTATATTTATTATATGACCCTAGAAGGGTCATAAAAAAATATTTATAACAGAAAAGTGCATTGAGAAAATATTCTAAAAAGCAGTTTTTATAGAATCCAACAGTGCTCTTTCTTTAATATTTTTTTCATTACATGTTTTGAAAAATGCATGTAAGCATTCTAATGTTTTGTGGTTTGTGCACAATCTGTTGTAGAACTTGTTAGTTTCAAGAAGACAAATAGACTGCAAATGTCAGCTCATAAATTCTGACATATTTGGTCAGGATGCAAACAAACCAAATCATTGCTGCTTGGTTTTATCAAAGAATAAGACAAATTTCATTGGACAAGCAGAGGAGTCATGTTATCATAGATATGATCTCATTTTTTGTTTTGGAAATCTGCTACAGAACAAAAATTAAAATATTTGTGGCCACTTCAGTCAGAATGCTACAGAGGGGCTCCTAGGTAATGACAATTACCACAAGCCATAAAAACAAGTCACAGAACTGCTCCTTTGCCCTCCTCTCTCATTACCTGGAGTTCAGTCTGCTCTGCAACGGGAACTGGGTCAGGACAAATGAGTTTGAGTGCTGAAAGCAGCCAAATGGAAGCTGAGATCCCAAAGCAAGTTCATATCTTGAAGCAATATACACACCTAAGAGACTTGTTAAAATAATTATTTTTAAGGAGTTTGCATCTTTATATCCAGAGAGTTATGAGGAAGGGTTCTTTCAAATTGGTCAATCCCATCCTGTTATGTGTCTTCATAGAGGTAGGAAATGTGTTCATCTTTAAGAACTTGGACCTCCTTTTCTGATCTGTGTCCTTGAAAGTGTTTTATTTTCTGTTATTAAGATGAATATTCAATAATTTATGTAAATATAACACAGTCCTAAAACGCTTCAAGGAGTTATTCATGTAACTGCTTTGGGAGTAAACATGGATATTAATTTGGAACCCTTCTTGGTTACAGACACAACTTCAGAAAAGAAAAACTCTGACAAAACTTCTTATAATCTTACAGGGTTACTAACATAAAATTGTGCAGAATCAAGCTTAAAAGTAGTTATAGAAAATAAAAAAAGAGGTATTTGACCTATTTGAAAGAGTTTCACCTTATATAAGCCCCTGAGAATACCAAAAAAATATCTCAGGGAAGTGGGTTAGATAAAAAAAAAGCAGCATTCTGATAAATTCCCACCACAAAGGCAAAAACTGGATTCCAGCTCTAACGTGAATGTGTTATTAATTCACATAAAGAAGTTAATAAGATGAGCTGGGAAAGAGTTCTACAAACAGGCCACAAGTGTGGCGAAACCCTAGAAGTCAAGTTTTTCTCTTCCCACAATACTGCAGAAAAGGATATATAAAAACCCCTAGGTGGAAAAAACCCTTTGCTTCCTCAGGAATTTTATCTTGTCCTCACATCCTCTGATCTCTGCTCAGCTCAACTCCAAGTATATGACTCGTGAGAAAATAACCACACATCAAAATCTGGGGGAAATAAACTTCTCATTTAGGACACAGCACTTTTACAGCATTGCTGGAAAGGCAACATAAGACTGGATGAGAATTTTATTAATGTTTTTCCTGTAATCAGGTAAAATATAATTTGATTGAAGATAATGGTGTCTCTGGTTGATAAACCACAGTCTGTTTATTTAAATGATGTTTCACTGAACAGAGAAAAAAAGTAATTCTGGCCATCAGAGAAAAGTAATATTCAATGCAGGTTTTAAATACGTGGTAGCCTTAGGATGTCTTCTTTTGGTTACACCTGAATTTAATATTACAGTAATTACTTAATTAGCATAGTAATTAGTTACTTTTGTCATTTATTAATATTTAAATTATCCATGGTAAACATGGGAATATGTTTTTTGCAATACATATTGCCATAAAATATGCACTAATTTTTAATGGGGTAGTTTCTTTTGGAATCTCTCCCCACAAGAACATGCAGAAAAATTTGAAGCTAAAGTTCATAAACTCTACTATTCATTCCCTTTTTTTCTATTTTCTTCACTCTCATATTTGAAGACAACACAGTTAAGACTAATAATTTGGGACATTTTTGGCTGTCTTTAATTACAATTTGCTTATATACCTGGCGGAGAAACCTATGTGACAGAAATATAATTAATGAACCTGCAAAGGCTTTCCAGTGTCATTCAGAAGAGAGACTTTTACGTGACTTTTCCTGTGCATTAGGGATCTCCAGCCCTGTGGGCATTTTCCTGAGTAAGTGCTGTGGGATTAGGTTGTCTGTCCAATATGGAGCTTTGCTGGAAAAAGAAAATTTCCTGCTTTAAACAGTGTATAGAAAAAGGACTTGTTTTGTTTATTGTATTCTTTCTATTTGAACACAGAAATAAAGATAATTTTTGTTTCCCAAGTATTTATTTTTACCTCTTTGGCATAATGGGCTAAGGGGCAAGAGAAGTTAAATCATCTCAGCTAAGTGAAGGTGACATTAACCAGTTTTACTGTGAACGGCTTGTCAGACATTATTAAGCTTTGCCTGGGTCCATCAGGGCTCCAAGCCTGTTAATAAACATTGCCACCAAAAGATGGGAGCAAAAATTACTGTAAAATGATTTTCCTGTTTCATAGAACATAAAGGCAAAGATTTTTTCCTCATCTCTATTAAGTTTGTATGTTGGAAAACAAAAAACCACTGGCTTTAGCAAGAAATCTTCCCCCTCAAATTATTTTTCATATTTTTCCAGGAAATTTGAGCTGTAAATATGACAAAATAGTTGGAAGACTAAATTAATGTTGCCTCCAGGATGCCAAAATCTCAGATCACCTATTAAAACCATTCATGACAACACATTTTGCTTTTTATGCTCCCTGAGCACATCACTTTCTGAAATATCTGTCGTTCCCAAGATGGAGTTATCTGGAACACTCCTCATAATGTGTTTGAACAGTTAAACTAGCCTATAGCACTATAACTTTAATGCATTATAAATGAATCACTATGGATACAGGATGTCTGGATGATCCCAAGTATTTGCCTTTGTATTCCAATTTGATATCTGTGATGTTTGCCTACCCAGCAGAAAAAACAAGCCTCATAAAATTTGATTATTTTATTAGAGCAGTCAAATTAAAAAGTTAAGGGGATAATCAAATATAAGACAAATTGAAATAGTAAAATTTGCCATCTGCCCAGCTCTCACAGGTGATGCATTCACAAAACTCTGAGAGGGGATTGACAGGTCAAACCCTGCAGCCTGTACCCAGGCCTGCCTTTTTATGCAGAATTCAGTCACAGCTGCATTGCAAACACATCTATCTCCCACACGAGAGGCCGAGGAAAATGGGAATGCGTCCTGCAAACTTCCAGCTGTCATTCCTGCTGTGTACTGACACAAGTGCCAAAAGCCATCTGTCACACAAGCAGAGTATGGAGACGATTTCAGTAAAAAATGTGGTTAAAAAGCAATTGGCTCTTCACCCTGACTTTGCATTTGCTTATCTAGACCTTCCTCCAATTTGAGGGAGAGGTCTGTCTGAATGTTAACTAGACAAGAACTGCAGGGTTTGGCCCAAGATATCATGAAATCAGGCTGGAAAGCCTTACCTCTGATTAGTTGGCAAGGAAAGGGGGGTGGTAGTCCTCATTTCTTACCTCCTGCAGCCCTTTTGCCACCATGGATTGATGCCATACACAGACCTCTGGTCGTGTAACAACATGACACTCACCCACCTGGACAGCCTCTTTCCATGCAAATCAGCACTGCATCTTTTACTGCTTAGGAAATTAGTCCCTCAAGAGCTAATCCAACACCCACTAAAAACCATGGACTATCTCCAAGGAGCTGCAGCAGATTTAGGTAGGAGATTTAAAGGATCATCCTATCAACTGTGTTTCCAGGGTCAGAAAACAATGGTGCTTACAGCATGAAGTACCTATAGAATTTACTGATATTTTTACTGAAATTTTATGGATTCACACTCCTTTAGGAAGGGAGAGGTTTGCTGTAGGAAGGGAACTACACAGGTTGTGGTTTGAGCTGTTTTGCAAATTCCAAACTTACACAGAGGTCATGGAGTCCAGACTAATGACTAGATTTTCTTCACATCCAAGATCAAGTGAAGGTCATAAACAGCAGCTTCAAATCCACAAATTCTCCTGCTATTCTTCAGATGAACCTGGAGTCATAGCAGCCAATATTATCTTACTGGTAAGGTTTTTGTTCAGTTAGAACTATGCTGTATGACAGGACTGTTGTTGCCCCTGCTGTGTAACAGATTTAATCTGACAGAGAAGTCAATACTAAGTGTGTAATGACTTGAGTCACAAACGGTTTTGTGCTTCTATTTGTGTTATCCTCAATCCCTTCCAGCCCATCTTTCACTGAAGCACCTAAAAATCCTCAGATGTTATAACTCTACACATACTTGTACATGCCAGCTCCTTGTGCTGGTTAACACCACGCAGCACAGCTCCTCAACAGAAGACGTAAAAGTAATAATTGTTCTGGTTTTACTCTTCTGTTCATGGCATGAAGGAAGCTTCCTGCATTTTACATTTGTCCTCCATTTCCTCTGTTGGTTCAGTTGCAGAAAGTCAAGCTGAACTTAAACTTGAATCCTACTCACTTATCTCAGTTTGATCGCCAGTATTTTCTTGGACTTTCACATTTTTTCAGCATTTTTTCCCCAGAGTAATCATCTGTGAAACTGCAGAGTAAAGAAAACTTACTCATGATCTAAAAAGAGAATCTCATCAAATGCAGCTCCTTCTTTTGGAGTTCACTGTTGGCCTGGGTGAGGAGCACAGTCACAACACTGAGCTCCACTGCTTGTGTTGTTCTTTCCTTGCACCTGTAGTTCCATGGCAGGGACATATATGAACCTTTGACTGCAGAAAGACAAATATTCCTTTCCACAGCAAGGGATCATGTTCATGTTTTGCTCAGGGTTAACATCTTTCCCATGTTAAATGCCCTTTTTTGGGCTCCCCAAGAAAAACAAGGGCTGATAAAATTAATAAAACACGATGAAGTGGACAATACATGACCCCCAGAGATGAAGTAGGCAAAAAGATGGGAAAGAGGGAGTGCAACCATTGTAATTTCTTAAATAGTAATTGAAGCCCATGAAGAAATCAGCTACTTGTCCATGTCAAGTTTTAATGCGTACACTCCCTTGGTGGTATCTTTATTTCCCTGTGACAGGGGGAGATGCTTTTCACAATGTTTAATATTTTATATATGCTCTATGCATTTTTGTTCTGGTTACTGAAACCTGCTCCACACTCTTCCTGCTACATCTCTTCCAAAGCAACCAAACCTTCATGGACGTGACACCCTCCCTTTGCTCTGCTTTGCAGAGCATCCCTATTGTCATGTTACCTTTTTCACTGTTTGCTTTTTGAGTGTCATCCCCAGTGTGTCATTGGAAATCCAGAAAAAAATATTGATATGTAGATGGTGATTATACCAGTTTACTGCTGTGTTTCTGCAAGCCTGTTTTTTGTGGGGCTTGTACTTCTACTTTCATTTTTTAAAATTTTTTTTTTAACTGCAAAAAACTAATTATCTACAGAAGATTCTTCCCTTTTTCTTTATCTGAATGGCTTTGTCCCTCCATTATAGTTTCCAAGCTTCCCACTACAAGACAAAAAGATCAGAAGTGTGACGCCCTTCATAAAAGTCAATAGGAGCTGTGCAGAGCCTGTCCATTAAAGACATCCCCTGGAGAAATTAAGCTGTCAGGAGCAGTTTGCAGCTGGCTCAGTTTGTGGAGAGTGATGGTTCCCCGGGTGATGTGCGGGTGATCATGGCTGGGCTCTGAGGAGGATTCGTGCTCCTGCTTTGGTGCAGGCACAGGCTCAAGCACCCCCTGCTCTCACGTCTGCCTTTCGTGTGTCCCACAGGAAGGGACAGGGAGGTTGTGCAAGTCCATGTCAGAAGGGAGACACAGAGAGTCTAAAAGTTAAATTTACTGCAGAATAAATATCTCCAACAAATACCAACAGCACATGTAACTCTGCTTTCCTGGGACTCCTACAGTGCTGTGAGTACTGTAAATACCATTTTTTGGAAGGCTTTGAAGAGGTAGATCTCTCTGGTTTAGATGAGGCAGTAAGGGCACTTCAGTTGGCTTCATGATGCTCAGATGTCTGCTTTTGAACTGTCCTTGGGCTTCCCAGCACCTCAGCAGAATCAAATTAAAGGACTGTGAGATTTAACAGCAAACCTATTACAGCTAAATCAGTATGATGAGAGAAGCAATCTGTGCAGGCACTAGAGGATTTGCAAAACTTTTACAGAAACAATTATTTGTTTTAGTTATGTTTTCCCAACAATCCAGTGACCCCAAACTGGTTTATTTTCCTCTGCAATCTTCTCTGAGGAAAGCATTTTCTTATTTTCTTTAAAGATATTTCAAGTTCTTAACTTCAAAACGCTGTACAGGGAATATCACCTTCAGCTGCTAAACGGCTGTTGTGTACAAGGGGCAAATTTTGCCTTGAGCATCCTGCTGTGAGTAGGACATGTGAGCATGGAGACCTCAATGAAGCCTCACACAGCACTGAGCTATTCTTATTGAACATGAATTAAGGGTCCTAGGTGGCCATAGAGGTCACCAGGAAAGTCTAATCAGCATCACAACACCATCCTAGTCTGGCAAAGTGCTGAGGCACATGGTGAACTACTCTTCACTCGAAATGTGTATGCACTGCTCTGAATGGTTTTGGTGCCTGTGCATCACCCTTCATCTCTTCCAAAACATCTCTTTTCCTGCAGTTCAGCCTTGTACTTGTCAATAACAGCATTTGCTCAAATAATAGAAACAACCACACATCAAAAACTTCATAAGCAGCTCTTCCTTGTGAGTGATGGCTAATTCCTGAGTCCCAGTTAACACTCCTAATTAAAAAAAATTGTACATCTGAAAGACTCAGGGATTTTCGCACTGTATTCTGAGAGAAAATTGCCATTGGAGGGCCAAAAAGGATTTGAAACAGGAAGAAGCTGTTGCTAAAAATAGAGAAGTCAAATGTCTGGTTATATGTCTGGCCTGCCACATGCTACAAGTACTAATAAGCAATTGTGTTGCAAAGCCAAGAGCAATTCCTTTGTCTTTTAGTACACTTAAAAGAAGTCATTGTCTGAGAGTCATGCTCTTATTCTCGGCAGGCAGTTGCAGCTCAGCTCACACTGAACTTCAAAGAAAGGAAACACGGGGATATGGGGCACCTAACAGGAAACCTGCTTTCCCCTCCTTACATTGCCCCACGGACAGACACGTCCACAGGAGTTACTCCTTGTATTCATCCCTTGAAAACCCTACAGTCCCAGCATTGTTACATGACCTTCTAACCACACACACACAACAAAGGATTGCTCTGTGTTTACAGATGCATTTCCTGTTCAAAACAATAGCTCGACTCAGAAAGAAAAGTACAGAGAAACAGTGTGGTCTTCCTTGCTCACACTTTTTTGAAAAGGGTAAGAGGCTTCTCTCACTTTAGATTTGTGTAGGTTGATAGCCATTTTTAATTGGAAGCAAAATATGATAAAAACATAAGTCTGATCATAACTTCAACATGATCACACTGCAAAGATATTTCTTGAGTCCCTGGCCAAAGCATCTTACTTTAACAGCCAGAATTCTGTGCCTGACATGAGGATGTGCTTTTCAGTTTATTTCAACCCACCCCCTACTAGATACAGGGTAAGAAACAATCCTTTCCTTAGCTCTCATTAATTAGCCTAAAAGCTATTTGTTAACCACTGATCATTTAAAACCCAGATTTCATCTGTTACATGAGACGTTGCAACCCATACTGGGTGCAAACTAATAATTCAAATAAGAAATTCATGAAGGCTGAAATAATTCCTAGCATAGCATATATATTTTCCTGGAAAATAGAACTACCTAGTGATAGATGTAGTCTCCTGTAAAATTCAAATAACAGGAGTTTTAAATGCTCACTATTTCATTGGAAAGCTGTTTATGACAGACCTGTAACTTTGAACACTGACTGGTAAGCCTTCAAGTTGTGATTTGTGTAGAACCCAGCTGCAGTCTGGAAAGGTTTAAACTGCTTGACTAAGTTATTCATAACTTTTAGTTTAGACAACTGGAATCATTGCACTTTTCTATCAATGTTAATTGGTTTCTAGATTGCACTATTTTGCTGTGTTTAGCAAAGAGAGAACTGGTATCCTGCTTCTCTGCATGCTGTTCTGTAGGCACTGGATCATTAATGTGAAATACTGCACAACTGGTTTGCAATTCATCTTAAAGATGAACTGCAGTTCCTTAATGGTCTTGAACTTTTAGTTTAAGAAAATAAATAATATAAATCCTTCCATATAAGGCAGAGGGGAGGAACCAAAAGTGCCCATTCCTGGCAGTAGGGTTATAAAAAACCCCGCTCGAAAATGCCTTACTTCTTATTAGACATTACTTATTTCCTGACAGCATTTCTCGGAGCGGATTTATTGTCACCAGCCAAATATTTTGCACAACACAGAGGGTGCCAAGGAATTATCTGAGCATGTACTTCTGTACCACTGAAAGTGGCCAATCTAACTTAGAAATGCAACCCAAAATTCTCAAGCTAAAATGACACCACAATATCACATTAATTTTTCCTTTTTTTTTCCCCTTGAGTATGAAATCCACATTTCCCTATAGCCAGGTTCTTGTTTGCTATATATTAGGGTCATATTTCAGAGCAGTAGGCAATAAATTGTTTGAGAGTTTAATTATTTTCCCTCTATTAGAAAATTTTGGGCCAGTGCACTGGAAAATCCTGACTCATGACCAACACTGAATAGGGGAGTGTCAGTTAAATTTCTGCACAGGACATAAAAAATACCACAAAATTGCTGTCTGTACAAAATCTCTCTATACAATGCTTCCTATTTTTGGTGTCTGATTGCGCTATCACTGATGATGACAAAATATCTCACACATGTTTCAATAGAAGACAAAATTAATTTGAAAATAATTTGTTTGATATGTTGCAAGTCTGAAGAAAAGCAATTGCCAGGTTCAGTGTGAAGGCACACCACCGGTATTTTCATATTCCCGGCAGAACCGGACAACCTGTGACTGGACTGTCAGCAAGAGTTGCAGGTTCTCCTAGGAGACAGGTTTGTGATGTATCCCCTAACACTAGAACAGGGTCAGTCAATTAAGTGAAAAGAATGGAAAGTTTAAAAGATGTGAAAATCTCTCTTTTTGTATAGGTTAACACAGACTGCCAAAATCATTGCACAGAGAGTCAGCAGGTCAAGCATTATGGCTGGATATTTAAAGAGTTTGGAACATATCCTGCCAATTTTACTGCAGTGCAATGATAATTAGGCACTGTCCTGATGGTCTTCATGTTCCAAGAAAACGATCTTCCTTTGAACTTCACTACATATTTGGTGAGTTACAATAGAGCTGCAAGGACCTAAAGAGAAGATTCTCAAAGGTCAAACATCTAGAATGAAGGGCAGCATTTGTCCTATTCCTCCTGACTTCCCGTGGGAGCTGGGGACAAAGCCCTCAGCGGTGACCCTGAAATTCTCCTGCATTGTGTTTTGACTATGACTAAAGTGCATGAAATTGAAAGTCCTGTGGGGAGTGTTCTGTTCTGTGGGAGATACTATCAAATGAAGAAAAAACAACATTTAAGGAGCGTGGTGAGAGGAGCACAGGTTCTGGGCCAGAGGCTGCAGCCAGTGTAGCCCAAGTAGGATTGTGTAGATGCTTTGGAGGGCAAGGATATAACTGAAGGGCAGAGTCCCTTTTGACCTGAAGCACACTTGAGTTGGATTCTGGAAGTCAGTGGTTGAAGGGGACATGTCTGCTCCCCAGCATCATTCCTGTGCCCTACAATATACCTGTCAGTCCCTTGGATGCAGTTCCAGATGGGGTTTGATGTGCTCTACTAGACAGGTGTTATGTTACTGGTCACATTTCCATAAAACTTTAATTTTTCCTCTTTTTTGGTTTCACCTACAACAATGTTATTCTGCTGGAAAGGCTTTGTTTTTTCTTAGTGTAAGGAAACAAGTATATAATGGGGGTGAAACACAAAGTAGAGGCTGCTTTATGCTACAAACTGTATAACAAAAATCAGAGTACGAGTGGGAAATAAACATTTGTGAGGAAGAAAATGACACAGAAGGAGGTGGAGAGGCACCATAAAACACATTACCATTTCAAGAAGAGAAGTGGCTACTTGGTACAAAGAAGAGTGAAACTGATGATACTGAGTGAAGCCACAGAGTAACCTCAGGTGTGGTTGTGGTTTTGTTATGGAGGGATATTTATTGTGGGAGAGAAGCCTTCATCATTAATAACCCATATCCCAGACAATGGGGCCAGGTGGGACTGCATGCAAGAGATCATTTAGATAATTTCCCTGATGTGTTACACAGTGACCCACACCATTATCCCTGCCAGATTTTTGACTACACTGTTCATGAATCCCTGCAGTGAAGGACATTCCCTCTGACATCAGTTTTTCTGAGTGCTTTCCTCCTTTTCTTCAGAAGTGTTTCCCAGTGACCTACCACAGTTTCTCTTACTACATGTGGAATCGACTATGTCTTCTTGTACACACCATGGATATGGAGAGAAGATTGTTCCAACCCTCTTTGTGTGAGGATGACAAAGTGTGGTTTGGCTTTCACATGCCAGGCTGAGCTTTCAGCCTCTCAACTATAAAATCATCCATTTAATTTAAAAATTTGCCATTGTTAAATAACATGGAACTCATTACATCATTTTAAAATATCTCCTTTCAAATTGCAATCATATGTGAAACATGTGGCTTTTCTGTAACCAAACAATAAAAAAGCCCAAACAAACAAGATCTGAGAGGCTGTGCTGGAACTTGTAACACAGAGGAATGCTATGGTCTGGAGCTCACTGCAGCAGGAAACATGCTGTAAGACATGCTGTGATTGAGTCATTTTCTCTACTGAGTTTTCAAATTGCTGTGACAAGACATTTAAGTTGGTGAAAGAAAGGTTATAGATCCCTCAAGGTGTCAGTGCAAAGAAGTGTTTTATATGCACACCTTGTGGGTATTTGAATAAGGAGATCAGTCTGCAAAAGTAAAATGTGACCAAAAAGTTCTCCTTTTGTTACTGCTATTTTGTGCTCCACCCACCTATAAAGTTTCTGTATCACTGTAGCATGAGCAGCTTTTTCTTTCCATTCATTCAGCTGTAATCTATTCAAACATCCAGATGAAGAGATCTTTCAGTGGAGACCTCTTTTTTTCCTTGTAATAAGAAACCTTACCAGTCAGTTCCTATGGGAGGTAGACTAACCTCTTTCTCACAGTAAAATCCAAACCATTTGGTCATGTACTGGGTCTGCACAGCCAGATTCTGGTAGTGCAGGGGGGGCTGCAGGGGTGGTTTCTCTGAGAAGCTGCCAGAAACTTCCCCCATGTCCAATAGAGACAGTGCCAGGCAGCTCCAGGGTAGACTCACAGCTGGACAAGGCCAAGCCCATCAGTGATGGTGGTAATACCTCTGGGATAATGCACGTGAAAATCGGAGAAAAAACTTCAAACCTGCAGCTGAAGAGAGGAGTGAGAATGCATCCGAGAAAGAACGTGGTACTGAAGAAGGAATGGAAAGAGGTGTTCCATGCACCAGAGCAGAAATTCCCCTGCAGCCCCTGGTGCAGCCCATGGTGAGGCAGCTGTGCCCTGCAGCCCATGGGGGCCCATGGGGAGCAGAGATCCACCTGCAGCCCCTGCAGAACCCCATGTTGGTGCGGGAGGAAGCCCAAAGGATGTTGTGACCCTGTGGGCAGCCCAAGACTGTAATTGCTCAGTGATTTCTCCCTGTCCTTATCTCAACCCACCTTTTGTTCTCTTTTCTCTCCCCTGTCCAGCTGAGGAGGGCAGTGACAGAGCAGCTTGTTGGGCACCTGGTGTCCAGCCAGAGTCAAACCACCACAGGTGGCACGCTGTAAAATGAGAATTCATATAACACCATGTCCCAAACTATTCACAACAAAAGAGACAGGCAGGCACTTCTGCCAACTACTAATGACATGCTTGCTCCCCTCAGCTCTGCCTGGAGTTGGCATTTCTAATCACATCTTTCAGAGAAAAAGGCCTGAGATTTATGTAATATATTTTATAAGTGAGAAAGTGATTTAACTACCTTTGCCAAGCTCAAAATCCTGCTGCAAACCATGCAGGTGTATCAGGATAAATTGCTGTATTTAGGCTGCATTTAGATACTGCAGCTCGGATGTTCTCAGAGGTTCATTATTAAGGACAAAGCAGCTGCCTCAGACCTGGCACTTCTGGGGCTGGAGCAAGTCTGGGTTTGCAGACGATGGCTCTTAGCAGCATATTGGAGTCAGCACTTAGATCACATCTCTGCACTCTGTGAAGATTGCCTGGGGATTGAGACAGCACAGCTCGGGGAGAGGGAGAGAAGAGGCTGGACTGACATGAGAAAAGAGAAAAGATTCAAACAGCCAGTCCTAACAAGGGGAGCTGCTGCCATCACGTCCATGCCATAAACCAGGTCCATCAGTCACGCCTCGTCCACCAAATGGCTCCTTCCAGCCTAATGTTTTAGCCAAGACAAACCCCTGTTAGACACATCTGTATTGACCTTTACTTAACATTCACTGCTCCAAGGCAGGGCACAGACTCACAAGCCCTGGTCTGTCAGAAGCAGGAGCAAACAGCCCATTCCAGGAGTTCTCGATCACTGGAGGAGCCAGGAGCACACTGAGCACCAGGAAGCAGCAGAATGGTGGTCCATTTCCTCTGACTGCAGAACAAACACTGGAGCAGCCCAGAGATCAACTTTGTGAGTCTGTACTCTCTCAGCTCCTGCTGAGAATTAATGTCATATTCTCTGACCTTCTTCAGCTGGCATGGCTACCAAGCAAGGATCCCATTTATGTCTTCTTCACAATCCTTTGCCTTCACTGTGACGTCTTCACTCCTTCCTCAGGCCACCGTAGGTGCTCTCAAAGGGTCATGAGTTCATAAGCACAGATGAGTTAGGAATCATATAAGAAATTAAAAAGGAAAAATGTAGACTGGATAGGTGTAAGGAAGAGACAAGACACTTTCGTGAGTGTAACCATAGCTTGATCCTTCTTCTGTTGATTATTTCTTAATTCTTAATTTTTATTAAAAATATATATATAATGTTTTCTTTCAAACTTTATTTTTTATTTATTTTTTGAACCTCACCTTTGGGTTCAGGACTGTTATTGAAAGGTCAAGCTAGTTAAGATAGTTTTTGTTTCCTTAGAGATGCAAAACACAGGAATCAAAGCTGAAACTAAATATTTGAGAAGAGTCAGAGCATTTCCAATTGCTTAGGTATCTTGATGATCATCATTATCTTAATTTTTCATTTTCTATCTAAGTTCTCTTTAAAGTTCTCTTTTAAGTTCTCTTTAAACTCCTCCCTCTCCTTTTGCTTTTACAGTACAGGTAAACTAGCTCTTCTGCCCAACTCATCTGGAAAGTGTGTGACTTCTTTTTAAACTGATATCTTCAATAACCCTGTCATTTTCAATTCAACCTTATTATGTATTGCTTGTAATTTCATAATGTCCCAAGCAGTGATTTTTGCATCATTAGATCAGTTGGAAGCCTGGAGAACAGAGGGCTGCACATATTTTATCCTTTTCCTTCCAGTATTTTTACCATTTAATGCTGCATTATTTTCAACATGCCTTTCCTTTCCTATCTTTAGGTATAATGGTTCTGAACAATTAGGGAGGGCAGGAGTATTAAATAAAGTCCTTAATTGTGTAATAATTTGTAGGGGAGGGAAGAATGTGAAATTCCAAGTATTATTTCATGAAAACTGCCCTGGAAATAGTGGCTGATCCCTGTTCTCTATGGAATAAACCCCTCTCCATTGGAGCATTAACACATTACTCAGTCTAAGGCAGTTATTTTAGAAAGGTGTGAGGCACACAGTCACTGTTAAACTAGGTAAACAACCTGGAAAGAAAAAAAACAAAAACTTGTGTTCCTGAAAGGTTGTCTGAATTAGTCCTCAACAGTATTCCTTAGTCTCATAAAACATATTACCTTTCCCCACAAATCACACTTTGCTCATTAGAGTGTTACATGGCAAACTTAATTATTGTAATCACACTGGGGATACTGGATTAAAAAGCCTACAGACATTTAAAGTAGGATTAATGTCTTCATGTAACAGCAAAAACTGATGCAACTTCCACACCACTGGGAAGCAAATTTGCTATGGAAATAATGCCATTTTAATTCCAAAAAGTTTGAATGCCTGCTTGGTTTGAGGAAACATTCTGCTTGCTACATTTTTCTCAGCTCCAAGGTTTTTGAGTCTTGTACAGAAATCATACAATAATTGGATTCTCAGACTTGGTTCTTAAGGAAATGAACCTTTATGTATTCCTGCAGTCTATCCATCAGTCTCTTGGCTTCTCCCTAAATTTTGAAACTACTAGC
Source organism: Orthonyx spaldingii (assembly GCA_013397795.1). NCBI lineage: Eukaryota > Metazoa > Chordata > Aves > Passeriformes > Orthonychidae > Orthonyx > Orthonyx spaldingii. Next base: position 56,182 of record VZTJ01002533.1, on the reverse strand, counting down.
CAATTTCAACCAAATTTAGAGCACATCAGACATCTGAAAGATATTATATTCCTAAGGTTGTGCAGAAATTGGGAGCTGAGCAGAATAGAAAGGTTTCAATTAGAGCTCAGTGAGACAGAGGCAAAGGACTCGGGCATTACAGGCAGAGCCTGGCAGCAGCTGGACATGCCAGGATCACACAGACCCAGCCTGTGCCTCTGCATCAGACACAGCCCAGCCCAGAACACCCCAGACTGTCCTGCAAATGGGAGGGAAGGTGGAACTCTTGGATCAGGGAGAATTAGGGGACCAAACTCATTATGCAAGTAGAGCTAGTTAGTTGCGCTGTTTCTGATACAGCTGTGTCTGTTTTGTCTGTAAAGGGACAGTGATCATTACTGGTCAGAATTTCTGAGCAGAACCACTAAGTCTCCATTCTTGGAGGTTTTCAAGGTCAAACAGCATAAATCCATGAACAACCTTCTCTGACCCACAGCTGAACCTGCTTTGAGCAGCAGGCTGGGCTAGAGAAGCCCTTGCAAACCTGAATCATCCTGTGGTCCTGTGAGACTGTGGGGGTAGGTTTGCCTTACTGTGTTACCAAAAGCAGGATATGGACAGGTCCATTTAGCCCAGATTTTATTGTCTGCCAACTACATTTTGAAAGGCCTATAGATTTTTTCAATGCAAAGAAAATGGGTATTGCTAATGCTTAATATTTATAATGTGTTAACAGCCAGAGATGTTAGCCAAGGTCAGAGACTAAAAAAAGAATGAAGGTAATTTAGTGTCTAAATCATTAACCTACAACAGAGGAAATCAGAGTTCATTGGAGTCTTCCTATATGAATTTATACAAGTAATGGTGAGTGGGAGCCATCTCACATAATTTTAGCCCTTCAGAAATTAGGTGGTTAATTTAATGTGGCTTTTTAGATGCCCTCATGAGTCTACAGAGAGACAAAGAGCCCAAAGCTGTTTCCTGCAACATATTCTAGTGGGGTGGACACTTACTTTCTGTTGAGGGAGAAAGGAGAGATAATAGCACTCAATGGGGAGCACGAAGGGTTGAGGTAGACAGATCTCTTCAGACCGTGTTAAAACAAATTGTTATAAGCTTTTATTTTATTAGTTTAATAGTTGCAGGTCACAGTGTTGATTTATTTGCTGTCAGGGGTTTTGTGCTTGCTTTCAGAGTTGAGTTATCTAACACCTCATTTGTTGTATGTGTTCGCTGTTGTGCTGTTTATCATCTCTGGGGGCTGGATTAAAGTTATCATTTTCCCACACAGTGTAATACTGACTTATATGATAAAATTACTGGTCAGAATACTAATTTGGTAATTGTACTTAGCATTGCCATGCTACAGGAACTATCTCTCAAGAACTACTAATAATTATACTCTTTACCTTTATTCCTTGGAGAGCCAATCTATGGAGGAAAAACAGGGAACATTTTCCTCTGCTCTTTCACCTTGCCCTTCTCCTCCAGGCTATTACAATAGCTTTTGAGCATTTTGAGTATTCTTGGTGTGTTCAAACCAGCATGTTCATATTGCTGTGTCTCAGTTTTAGCTGGATAGTTACCTGTGAGACAGTGTGGGCAAGTGCCTGGGACAGTGGACACATCACTGCTTTAGAACTTCACCCCTGAACAAGTGAAAAACCCTGAAGGGATGGAAAATGTTCCTCAGCCTTAGAGGCATGAGTACATGAGTTGCAAGGAAAAAAAACGCAAAAGGAGGTGCTTTCAGGAAAATTGCTGCACCAGGTTCTAGTAGGCAGTTCCCCAGACATGGTGGAAGAGATTTCTTACTTGCAGTCTAATAAAGGAACTTCTGATTCATATTTATAAGAAGTGAGTAATGAAGACTATGAGCAGGACTAGATGGGCCCTGCCTCCACACAGGTCAAAGAAGGGAAAAACGGGGTTTATTGGACAGTGTGGACTCAAGGGACGGGCACAGCAGACCCACAGGAGTATTGGCTCTAATGATCACAAGGGCTACGAAGGCACAGATCCCATTGGTGTTTCCTCTTAGCCTTACACAGGACTAGCTCCAGGAACTCCATGTCCCTCTTGTACTGAGGATTCCAGAACTGGGTTGTCTCTGGTTCAAGTGATCCAGGTGAGTGATAAGAAATTCTAATGAGCAGCCCCTGGTTGGTTTTCATTAACTTCCTCCATTGAGTCCTAGATTAGAAAACTGTACCAACCTTCACCATATTCCCAAGAAGGCATTTGTTCTTGAACTACTTACATTAGTATGAAAGCAGTTGCCATGAAATAAGAGTGGCACGCTTTCATTTAATCCAATTCCTGTTGTGAGAAACAGCAAAGCCCTCTTTAACTCCTGAGGCTTAGCAATGGTAAACCTTACTCTAGTTCAACATGTGCTGATTTTCTAGCAGGCAGTACAGTACTTGATAGGCAAAAAAAAAAAAAAAAGGATTTTTTTAGAGATTTCTCTCCTCCAGTGGTTTATAAGTGCACAAGAATTCAGTGTCATGGTTTAACTCGATCTGACAACTCAGCCCCACACAGCCACTTACTCACCATCCCCATGGTGGGATGGGGGACACAATCAGAAAAATAAAAGTGAAAAAGCTTGTGGGCTGATGTAAAGGCAATTTAATAGGTAAAGCAAAAGCTGTGAACACAAGCAAAGCAAACCAAGGAATTCATTCACCATTTCCCGTGGGCAGGCAGGTGTTCAGCCATCTCCAGGACAGCAGGGTCCCATCACACATAATGGTGACTTGGGGAGACAAACACCACCACTCCAAATGTCCCACTCTTCCTTCTTCCCCAGCTTTATATGCTGAGTGGGATACCATATGGTATGGGATATCCTTTGGGTCAGTTTGGGTCAGCTGTTCTGGCTGTGTCTCCTCACCAGTTCTTGTTCCCCTCCAGCCTCCTCAGTGGTGGAGTTGGGTGAGCAGCAGAGAAGCCCTTGGCTCTGTGCAAGCTTTGCTCAGCAGTAGCTAAAACAGTGTATTATCAACTCTGTTTCTAGCACAAATTCAGAACATAACCTCAGATTAGCCACTATGAAGAGAATTACCTATCCCAGCACATCTTCCACCACAGCCACAGTCCCTTCAACTCTAATTGCAGTAAGGCAAGCCAGCCCCAACCAGGACACGTCACAGGTGCAGGAGCTTGTCCAGTACAGCAGTTGAACAAGCAGCAAAAGCAAAATGCAGCTACAAGTATTCGGAAAAGTCATGATTTTACAAGAGCAGGTAGTGACAGAAATCCCTGGAAGCGTTTAGGGCCAGGTTGATGGAGTTTTGAGCAACTTAGTCTAGAAGAAAGTGTCCCTGTTCATGACAGGGGAGTTGGAACTAAATGATCTTTAACATCCCTTCCAACCCAAACCATTCTATGTTCTATGATTCCATGATAAAGTGATTATCTTTTGAACCCTACAGAGAGGAAGAGGGGGAATTGCAAAAAAAAACCCAGACTAAATCAGGATATAAACCCATTAGCCCGTTTTCTTTCTATTTGGTGTTCAGGTGGCCTTAGCTCAGGAGATCTAGAGTATCTTGAGGTTTCCTACAGGTAGTTTTAGTGCTAGGTTTAGGCTGACCTGTTTCACCTGAACTGTTTGCCATTTTCAGGAGTCTGAATTACTTGATTTTTTTACCTTTTGAGAAAACAAGTAAAGTACAGAAATTTATCTTCTTGTCAGTGTAACCTAATTGCTCATAGAAAATTCTTTAAAGTCTTATTTCTCTGAAAATAATAGAAAGAGACATACTACAGTTTCCTCACTCAGAAATGCTGTGAATAGAGAGAGGAGTGAGCCGGGTGAGGAGACTGCGTGGTACACAATGACAGGGAGAGATGCTGTCATTCTGCCTGCACTCAGGATAGGGAGAGAGAAAATTGACAAACGTAAGGGGAATGGGAAGAAAAACCACAGAAGTTATTCAAAAGTAGAGAAGATGACACATGTATATTTTGGTTTTGTGGGCAGCCCCTGAGTGAGAGCCCCAGTCCTGATTGGTGCAGACCAGCTCATGTACAGCTGCACAGCACTCTGTCAATGGTGGTTCTGCATCCCATGTGACTGCTTTTGCCTTGCAATGCAGTTATGATTCATCTCTGTGCTTTTTTCCCACTTTGGAATTCAAGAAACAATGGATGGATGCCTCACATGATTTCACAGCCTAACACTGAGGCCGCATGTTAGACCCAATAATGCAAAACATATTCCTATTTCTTGGAGCTCACCCAGAATCATAGAAACATAGAATTGTTAAGGTTGGAAAAGACATCTAAGATAATTGAGTCCAACCAGTACCAAAACCATGCCCCTAAGTGTTTTTGAACACTTCCAGGGATGGTGATTCCACCACTTCCCTGGGCAGCCTATTCCAACGACTGAAAACACTTTTGGTGAACAGACTTTTCCTAATATCTAATCTAAATCTCCCTGAGTGCAAATTGAGGCCTTTTTCCCTTGTCCTATCACTTGTTACTTGGGAGAAGAGACTGAGTCCCATCTGGCTCCTTTCAGGGAGTTGTAGAGAGTGATGAGGTCCCCCCTGAGCCTCATTTTCTCCAGGCTGAACACCCCCAGCTCTCTCAGCTGCTCCTCATTAGACTGGCGCTCCAGACCCTTCTCCAGCTCCATTGCCCTTGCCTGGACACACTCCAGCCCCTCAATGTCTTTCTTGCAGTGAGATGCCCAGAACTGGACACAGGATTCGAGGTGTGGCCTCACCAGTGCTGAGTACAGGGAAGAATCACTGCCCTGGTCCTGCTGGTGACACTGTGGTGACATCCATTCAAGCCAGGATGCCATTGACCACCTGGGTACACACTGGCTCATGTTCAGCTTTTCATCCATCAACACCCCCAAGTTCTTCTCCTCAGGGTTGTTCTCAATCCATTCTCTGCCCAGCCTGTGCTTGTGTTTGGGATTGCCCAAACCAAGGTGCAGGATTTTGCACTTGGCCTTGCTGAGATTCATGAGTTATGGCTGTAAATGTGATACATGTGTACTGAGGGTGTTCTGTTCAAGCCAACTGTAAGGACCGTAAGCTTTAAAAGTTGTGCCTTGGACTCACAAGGCCAGCACCATTATGTGTGTACAAGATGAACCTCACTTTAGGTAGCTTTGTGCAAATTTTATAGGTTTCTTAGATTTAATTAACAGTTCAGAGGCCAAGTTGAACTTGGGAAAATCAAGATAATGAAGACAATTCTGTCATTGTTAAATATATCTAATTTACAACAGAGCCTAAAAGGGTGATGAATGAAATAACCTGGTCAAAGGGATAGACTTGAAACATCTTTCTTCCATGCTCTTCCTCCCCACACAGAAAAAACTCTTTAGGTATATAGAGATCAACCTTATTCCCCTTCAAAACTTTTGCTGTACTCTGTTACCTTGATGACTATGTAAACCATGATGTGCTTAGACTCCTGGGAGTGCTGGTGTGGCTACAACAATTGCCTATAATTTTGATGAGTCATTAAAAGAAATGCAATGTTTTGCAATCTCTAAGATGGAAATTAATGACACCCAAAAGCTGGTGCAACAACAGATGTTCAGATGCAGCAATAATGGCCTTTGTGTGTTCACATGCCTTCAGTTACATTTAATATTAGTTAAGAGAATCATTAAAAAGTGGTACCGTTGTTCACAGATAACATTATTTATTTAAGCATTTAAAGAAGGCAGTGGTTTTTGAAATTTAAACTTTTTTAATTTGTACAGGTGCATGTACAAGTATTTACTTCTACATACAAATAAAGACACATATTTTTATATCAATCTATCTACAAGTACATACAATTTCTCTCTTTCTCTTTCTTGGTCTCTCTGATTTTCCAGCTTGAAATCCCCACAGATACAGTGATGATGAGATATAGCATCAATGGGGAATTAGGTTTGAGCTTGGGAATATTATGAATTATTAATAATAAACCATTAAACTCATGACTGGAGGAAAATCTTCCAAAGAGAAGGAAGGATATATGTTTCAGTTGTCTGGCTACAATGTTAAATAACTATAACTAGTCTGTTCTCAAATGTTCCAGAGGTGCAATACACGCCTCTGAGATTAATTATCACTAAGTAATTGAGGAAATAGCTCTGTAGCTTCATGGCCATTCTTGTTTCAGTGGTGGAATTGATTGCATTGAGTGATGCTAAAGCAAAGGAAGAACTTTGTTTAACCCACTAAAGACAACCCTGAGGTACTCCATGAAGGGGCATAAGGATGAATAATCTAACCAGTTAAGATTTTGTAGTATAAAAAGTATTTTAGCACTTGAAGTTATATTTTTATTGAAATAAATTAGTAATTCAAGGCAATTATTGAATTTTGATGAATTCCTGCATAGTACAACCCAGACAAAATGGATGTTACCAACCACTCCCAGACTGAAGATATGTTCCCTCTGTCAACAAGCATTTTACCCTTTTTACAAAGAATTCTATCTGAAAAGAAACAGCTGTCTTTATTGCAAGGTGTCTTCTTTGGTGAGGAAACAGGTGAAGCTGTAATTCACTAGAACAACTCAGCTATGCCTGGCTTTAGCAATATTTTAAAATGGATTTTTTCTTTCATAAAAAGTATATTAATTCCTATGGCAGCTGTGAAGATAATAAATTTTCCTCCAGCAAAAATTCACTAAGAAATTGCTCCACTGAAATTTGTGCTTCTTTACTAACTCCTAGATAATCTGTCTTTGCTGGTGGGTGAGAGAGTTGTGAAACTTCTTAGAAAATATTTTTTAAATCCATAGATTAACTAGGTTCTACAAGCATCAGTCACTAGGTTAGATGTCAGGTCCAAATTAGTTCTCTAAATTACCTTCCTAGTCAAGGATTATCAATTGGCACCTTCATGTTGTGAGTCAACAACCTCTGAGAGAGACTAAACCTTTATACTGTTGAAATGAACTGAGTCTGGACCACAGCTGGAAGGAGATCAAGTCCTCATTTACAGGGTATTACAGCGTTCTCCAAAGCTTTTGCATCAGTTTTAAGAAAACACAATTAAAGAAAAGAAAAATGCATTTCAGAAATCTCCTTCTAGCACACATGCATAAGAACTAGGTTTTCCCAAGAACCCCGGTACAAGCAGGGTGAAAAGGAACAATTCATTTAATTTTAATTATCAACAGGTCTTGTTACCAGGCAGTGGGTGTCTGGCACAATCCTTTGGTGGGGACTTTCCTCGTGAAGGATAAAACAGGTTCTAGAGTTACTGCCCATGGCTTTATTCACTAATAAGCCTAATTGAATTATTCAGATTGGCAAATATGATACAGAATATTCAAATAGATTTGCCATTTCCTTCAGAAATGTGGGACCTCAGTACCTGCAACGTGCAGCAGAACAGAGTAGCAAGAAAGGCAAAGAATTTCTATTTTATTTGGCTAAAATGAAACTTTTGGGACAAGTTTTTTAAACTTCTTTAAATAGTTGAACCCAACTGTGTAGACTAAATAGTCTGCTCCCACAACCAGGCAATCCAAAGTCCTTCCTGACACTTTTTTTTTATGGCAGTTTTTCTGTTATTTTTATAGCAGTTACAAAATTCTGGGTTCCCTATGGGAATGTCAGCCCCAGAACTGAGATTACAATGCACACCCTTGCTGGTGGGTCCATCTAGACTGAAATAACCGGGCATTCTGCAGAGAAGGCTGTTTCCCTTCCTGCTTAAACACCACAGAGTCTCTCCAACTTTTCAGAGACCCGTTCTACTGTTCTCATACAGACAATTACTCCAAAGTTAAGACCACCTTTCCTGGACAAGTTTATGGGGAAGTTTGCCAAAGGTCGTCTGCAAATGCAGCTGATCAAAGTCACATTTTAGATTTAGCCTGGTCTGTATTCAGGCCAGGATATGCTACTGGGGGATAAAATATCCTCTGGGTAAGTGCAAGTAAATATTGATCTTAGATTTCTTTGTTCATTCTTGACCACGAATTGCTACTCTTTTTTCCAGAGAAGTGGAAAATAATGTTAAATATGGAAAATAATATTAAATGTAAAAAATTATTTGCAAATAATGAATAAAAAGGATTAAAACTTTCAGGAATGGCCATGCCTCTGCATTTTCTGTATTTCTGAGATCCTAGAGGGCTCATTACATTCCTCAAGCCCCTTCCAACATTTATTTTCAACTGATAATGGAGAAATTAATCACAGACTAAGCAAAGACTTGTACTAGCACTACTACACAGATGACAGATTATACTCCCCTCATTACCATCACAGAATATCCCAGTGTTTGGAAGAGATTAGCTCCTGGATGAAGAATAACTCTTTTAAACCACATCTAAACAAGACCACTAGTTATGAAAAAAGGTTTTAAATATTTTTAGGTCATCAAGCACAGGTGTTGGATAAGGAAAACTGTTTAGGGAGACACCAGGACAGCACAAAAATCTTAGAAGCACAATTGAACTATCACTTGGCAGGCATTCACTTTCCAATATATATGTTTGAAAATGTAATTAAAATAATTTAGTAAAACTGCACTGTGAGGAGTATTTGTGCTCTGCTCTACTGATGTGTGTTTATTAGACACAGTGCCTGCTCAATGCTTCCAAGGGGTAATTAGGATACTCCTCAAGTAGGCATGACTTTTTATATAGCCCTGTGGGACTGGGTTCATCTCATCTAATTTTGGTACATGAAAGGTCTCTGTAGTGGTATAGGCTCCTCTGTTAGGAGTGATCTGAGAGAAATTAACATGCAGGTAAGGATTCCATCTTCAGTCACCTTGAAGCCAGCACAAATGATTTCTATTTTGATACTTTTTCTGTAATATTTCCAGAACAGGAATCTATCCCAACAGCAGGAATTAATTTCCTTCTATTTTAGCTTTCTGAAAGCTAGAGAGCGCCAAGTGATGGGACTCAGCTCTGAACTGAGATATTTAAACCTAAAAGGCAGACTGATTTGCTTAAATGCACCCATCCAGTACCATGTTAGGAATGTGTGGAACCTACTCAGACCTTATCTGGTTATCTTAGATAGCAAACTAAAAGTTCTCTAGATACAACCTCGTGAAGGGAACTGGGCCTAAGATATGACAAGAAATTAATAATTTGCCAGCTGAGTCCTATCACTTGTGATCTGGACACAGTTCCTCTTCCACTCAATGCTGTACTTAAAGGTAAAGGCCTGGGGCTATCTTCAGGTCTCCAGAGTATTCCATCTAACCTGCACCTACTCATTCCTAATGCTGCAAGATCTCTGAGGCTGATTCTTGTGATTGACAGTAGATGGGATTGCTTCAGTTGGTAAGAGGATGCCAGGTAGGACATCTGTCATGGAATGGGTGTTGCCATCTCACAGTGGAATCCAGATGAGATCTCCATTAGCTATAAAATGAACTTTAAAAACTGCCCCTCAAGTAGCTATTTGTGTGTGAACAGATAGATATAGAAATTCTATCATCTCATGCAGACATTGACCCCAGTCTAATCAGGCGTCTGTGAAAAAAAAAAAAAAAAAAAAAGACAACATCTCTTCAGACTCAGAGAAAAAGATCAAACTTTCTAAGTGAAGATGCATCCCTGGCACTAATTTTAGAGAAAGAAGTCCTCTGAAGTTTCCATTTTTTCAAAGGTTATCTATTTTTAATTTTTTTCTTGACATCCAGTATAATAGACAGTTTGTAGTATCTTAAAATAAAGAGTGTATTTATGCTCTAAATGTGCCATAGTTATGTGAAAAAGAACAGCAAGCAGAGATGTTGATGAACATGTTTTATCATAGTTGATAAAATACATGTATATCACATCAATAAAATACATGCCATTGTACCCGCCTGTAGGTTTTACAAAAGTCTCAGGAAAAAATGCAAGGTACCATCTTGATCTCTTTGTTAGGGGTGTCTCTAGATAGACGAACTTTCAAGAAGATTTGAAGGTTTTAATTCAATCTTTGCTGAACTTTCCACTGAGTGGGTCCTGGATCCTACCTTACTGGAAGATTAAGCAGCTTTCCAAAGGACATGGGGAAAAAAAAAGATAAATAAAAAAAAGAGAGAGAAAAATAAAAATATTAATTAAAAAGGCAAGAAAATTAATTTGGAACAAGGCAAGCAATTTTCAAAGTTACACTAAAGGAGGGTGTTAGAAATTGGCTGGTTACAAAAACCAGAATATTAAATTGCAAGCTTACTTTCTACACATATATTTAGGTATTTAGGTATAGTAACATCTGAAGTAGATCCCTCAGGTAGAGCAGGAGGTAAGTAATGAGATATTCTAGTTTTGTAAGAAGACTTGTTGGAGATATAAGGAAAGCAAATTAAGTGGGATTCAGTGCTTTGCAGCACGGCCTTTCCTGGAGAAGCCTTTGAGGCTGACATATTTCCTTTCCAGGCATTGAACACTCAAATTTTAAATCAGTAAAGTGAACAATAACTCTGCATATTTAATTGATGGCCCAGAAAGTCTGACAGTGCTGGGTAATGTAGGGCAGACCTAAAAAATACATCTCATGAATTCATGACTGCAAAATGCAAAACTGAATTGCCGGGTGCTGTAGCACTGACTCAAGGATTTCTTCAGAGTTCAAAGCATTTCTATCAAGAGTGAGTTACAAAAGCAAGGTTCATCTCTTCAGGACACTGTCTGCATTGATTTCACCTGGCTGTCCTGCCTACTTACCCGCAGAGACAGCCTGGTGCACTCCTGCCACAACAGAAAGCACTGTGTGTCTTCCCCACAAAACTGACATGCGTAGGACTGGGAATGTCAGACAGGACAAAACTCCCCTTTGTGAGAGCACAACCACAATCAGTTTGTGTATCTGCAGCGGGAGGAGTGCCCGCTGGGTCCCATTTCAGCCGCTGTTCGTCACCTCCCATCTAATCCCTCCCATTAGTTTCCTTTCCTCTTCGACACAGAATGAGCAGCCAGAGGCAGGTACCATGCTCAAGAGCATTTCAAGAGCAGTAATCAGTTTTCCTGCAAAGGGTCAGCACCGATGTGACACATAAGGGCCCTCGTGCTCATCCCTTACACACTTTATCCTTTCGGCTGAGCAGCCAGTTCAATAAAGCGTCTGCTGCACCGGGAGGGAACGCACGGACCTGGCACGAGGTGAGAGACACACAGTGCCCTGCTAGTGCATCATGCTGCCACCTACTCCTGACAATGCTCTTTCGTAATGAACTGGGCCAGGGGATTTGCAAGTGCCGCTTCCAATTAAAAATAACACTTCTGCAAAGGCAAAGGAGTGAGGTAATGACGGTAATTCCAATTGAGCTGGAGTAGCTGCCTCATTAGTACATATTCCGGAAAGAAAGTGCCTTTAGGACGTGTGCTAATACACCTTAACCTTTTCCTTCTGGACCAAAGGAAACCCCATTCCCACAAGAAGCACCACTAGTTCTTCAGGGATGCAAGATTAACTCATAGTGAGATGAATCATGTTTTGCCTGTGAGACACACAGTCTTATAGCAAAATGGAGTGAAGTCACTTTAAAGGAAGATTTGACAGAGATAAAAAGCACTGAGTCCAACATTTTCAGAAAAATCACCTTTTTTTTCAAATTTCCCAATTTGGGATTAAAAATGTTAAGCCATTTTCCGCTGTCATGTTTCAGAAGGCAAGGAAGGTGTTTCGTGAGAGAAAGACTGGAAATTAACATTTCTAATCACTTCTAAACTTCACACATGGAATGGTCTTTTTATAATAAGAAATCCTTCAGGGCTGGACTTCAACAATGTTAATTTCTCTTTCTTAATGCCAGATAAAATGCAGTACTGAACATTCAGATGTGACTTTCATGACAGAAACAGAGAAATTCATTCATGTTTTCATTCTCATTTCTTCCCAGGCTTGCAGTGGAGAGGCACTTTCACCTCCAGATGACAGCTGAGGATCAGCTTCATTAAAGTAATTGAAGTGTTTGCCTTTGACTTGGTAGAAGATCATGTTTTTCAAGTCCATACAAGAGCATTTCAAAAACCAGCCCACATCATGCAAATCAGGAGTGACATTAAGAAGAGGGAAACAAGTAACTCAGCAAGTGAGGAATGAAGCAGAATTCCTTTAACAGATGTATAAGATGACTGAGGTTTTCTTAACCCACAAAGCTCCTGAAATTTTATTTAATGGATAAAGCACAAACTGGTGATATCTGAATGTTTAGTAAACCCCTAAGCTTCTGTTTTGTGCTCAAGCTGGCATGTTTTTCACTGCCCCAAGGCAAACCCTCAGGTGCCAACATCTTCAGTGATCTGGGTGTGCCTTGCAATCAAAAATGCTACCTGCCAGAACACTTCTTCCATTAAGTTTTCCAACTTGTCTCATTTTCTTCAGTGGTGTGTATAACTCAGTGAAGACAACTTATCTTGCATTAGCTTTGAAATAAACAATGAATCAGTGAGGTGACGTAGCCAGATTTAATTTCTTCTCTTGTGCCCCCATCCTTCATGGATTCACCACTTCTGTGTCACATGCAAGATGCTGTCCTGTGTCACGCCCAGACACAGCTGAGCAACCTCACATTTCACAAGATCATTGTCAGTATTTACAAAGGAACACCTTGCACACTCTCAGACTTCAGACTGCCTCGAGATAGCTTCTCTGAGCACCCGTGTATTTTGCCAATGATGCACTTTTCCTGTGATTCCTTAACATTTAAACAGCTGAGCACAAGTGAGTGACGAACAGAATGACTGTTCACCCATGATGGACAGACAACTATAAAGAGCAGGATTATCTTAAAGATCTCCCACTTCTTAGCAGAATTTGAATAATATGTAGTATCTTTAACATAGTGGTCAAGAGAATAAACATTTTAACTTAACCTTCTTTGAAGATTTAAGATTTTTTTTCATGCTGGTTGCTAGTTTTACATTAGGAAATTAATCACTGCACAGGTAGAATTAGTTTCATCAAACTGGTATGTGAAAAGGGATTTTAAACAAATGTGGCTTATATTGAAAGACTGAGTATCAGTTACCTCAGCCTTGAAGATAAACAGGGTCTTGTTAGGTTGTGATAGGATTACCTGCTTGTATCATTTATACAACTCTAATTTCTGCCACAGGCTTTTCAAGCCTTTGAACACTGACATTGATCCATTAAGATTTTTCCATTCCACTCACGAGTTATATTTCCCAGTAGAAAATGAAGCAACATTAATTACAAAAGTGAGATTTCTACAGTGAGATATATAATTGCCAGTACTGAAGTGTGCATTATAAGATCATGCACAACATACTCTGCTGACATATTACGCAAAACAAATTCTTGATCTCTTTCGCAATTATCATTTAATCCCCCAAAAGTTAAAACTACGTGTGTTCCAAGAAGTTAAATATATCTGGATTTTTCTCTAGCACTGGAGCATGGAAAAAGCTACATTAACAGAACCATAGAATGGTTCATGTTGGAAGGGATCTGAAAGATCACCTCATCTCAACCCCCCTGCCATGGGCAGGGACACCTTCCACTAGACCAGGTTGCTCAGAGCCCCATCCAATTTGGCCTGGAACACCTTCAGGGATGGACATCCACAGCTTCTCTGACCAACTTCTTCTAGTGTCTCACTACTCTCACAGGAAAGGATTTTTTCCTAAAGTCTAATCTAAACCTACTCTCTTTCATTTTAAATTCATTCCTTCCTGTCCTATCTGTACATGTCCTTGTCAAAAGTTGCTCTTCAGCCTTCCTGTAGGCCCCATTAGGTATTGGAGGAGGAAATTCTTGAATATTAACCAACTTTCTTGCACTCCCTCTTTCCTCCAGGGCTTTATCCCATGGCAGTATATCAAGCAGATCCTTGTAGAGGCCACAGTCTGCTCCCCTGAGGTCCAGGGCAGTGAGATTATTGTGCACCTTCCCTGCTGCCCAAAGAACTGCACCATTTCAGGGTCCCTGCAGCCAAGGCAGCCCTGGAACTTCACATTCCCCATTATCCTCTCCTTTTTAGGGAGAGCAAGGTCCAGCATAGCACCTCTCCTCATAGCTCCTCTATCACTTGGAGAAGGAAGCTGTCATCAATGCTTCCCAGGAACCTCCTGGGTTGCTTAGGCCCTGCTGTGTTGTCCCTCCAACAGATATTGGTGTGGTTGAAGTCCCCCAGGAGGACGAGGGCTTGGAAATGTGAGGTCGTTCCCATCTGTCTCTACAGGGCCTCATCCCCTCAGTCTTCCTGGTTGGGCAGCCTGTAGCAGGTCTACATTATAGTGTCACCTGTCCCTGCCCTCCCTTTTATCTTGATCCAGGAGTTTTCAGTCAGCTCCTCATCATCCCCAGGTGGAGCTCCATGCACTCCAGCTGGTCATTGATGTAGAGGGTGTCACCCCTCTTTATGTCACTGCCTGTCCTTCCCAAAGATCTCAGCTCCTTCCTCTCCAACCCTCCAGTCACAGGAGCCATCCCACCACGTCTCTGTGATGGCCATAAGTCACAGCCCTGCAGGCAGGGGCACACCTCTAACTCCTGTTTATTCTACATGGTGAGTGTGTGTGTGATAGACGCACTCAAGTTGGGCTCTAAATGAAGCCAAATTTCTGGTTGGAGTGGCCAGAATTCCTTTGTGCTGCCCTTCAGGTGCTCTTCTGCTGACCTGCCATCACTCTGGGAATTTCTTGCTGATATCAAACTGGTGTGTATGGGATAGAATTAGGCTGATATTTTTATGCTCTATTAACATCCAAATCAGGATAGTGGCAACCAAGGCTCCTGTTGGGAATGGGTCTGATCTACCTACTGGTCCATGTCTCCAGCCCTGAGTGCAGCCACTCTGGGTCCGTTCTGGAAATTTAACAGTGGAGACAATGGCTTTCGTTGCCTACAAACGCTCCCTGCCACTGTTGAATTTAATAATAGAGACACAGCCTCAAGTTTCAAACAGAGGCAAGAAGAAAGAGACTTTCTGGTGGTTACAGATGTTCTCCATAGGTAGAAGCTCCATTGGTAGCAGATAACTATTGATACTGAACCACCTGCAGCCCTGGTCCCCAGTGTAGTCACTTGTGCAATTCAATTAACATTTCATTTGCCTACTTTCATCCAAGAGAGAATATACAGAGATTTCAGGTGGATTCTACTGCCCAGGAAAGATTTTTAGGATTACCAGTGAGAAGTTTCTGGGAATCAGTATAGGTTTCAATATGGTTTTTTGGCATTGTTAGTCATATGTCCACATGCAGAAATAGGAAAGATCCCACAGTGGTACCCACTCTGGTGTGTATGTGTGTACCCACCCTTCCTCCAGTGCATGTCCAGAGCTTCCAGGCTGGAAAGCCTTGTAGGGTTTCCTCATATGCAGGCACCCTGCAACCCTTGAAAAGCTGCCAGGGACAGAGCACATCCCTGCTTATCAGAGCCCTGTGGAGCCACAAGCACAAACGGGAATTTTTCTCTATTCAAAACCTCTGATCTTCTATAATTGTCAGTGGTTTGTCACCTTCTCTGAATAAAGCTGCATCAAAGCACATCTTCATGTTAAGTCTGGCTGCAGGGAGAGAAAGAGTAGAAGGTGGCACTTGACTTCCACCTCAGTTCCCTAGGGCTGATTGTAGCAAAAGAAAGAGAGAGGAAATGTCACTGCCTGCTTTGCTCCCAATCCTGTCTCCTGTCTCTGTCAACATTCTATACCCTGTCTTTATTGTTGTCTTGAACTTTTAGCTGTCTCTGGATATTTTTCAGAAGGGCCAGAAGAGCTCAGCCTGTTCAATGACTTTCACGGCTACAGGCAATTGCTTCCTTCCTTCCTTCTAAAAGGGGAGGGAGAATGCTGACAATGACTAAAGAACAGTCAGGTATCACAGCCTTCTTGCAGAAGTTTCAATGATATTCCCCTGCCCTGGTCTCTGAAAAAAAAAATAAAAGAACAGTATGTGTTAAAGCCGTGTATGCATACAAATGTATGTATCGAGTGTTTCCAACTAACTCGGGAATCCAGTGATTTTAAGACTAGCCATAATTTTCTCTGCAGAAACATACATAAAAATGAGGATTCATTTATGACAGGAGCTGGAGCCAGGAATCGTAATTACACTGATGAACCTGAAAATTTGTAGCTGATGCAGAAATCATTAGTGAAAACCTACGTAAAAGCTTACACCCATGCAAGGAAAGTTTCTGCATTCTAGTGTATACATAAATTTGTCTGTTTCTCTCTCTCTCGCACATTCATTTTCAGGAATACAAGAAAATAATTAATAGGCAATTGCATTACCTAG
The DNA here is from genome assembly GCA_013397795.1 of Orthonyx spaldingii. Classification (NCBI taxonomy): domain Eukaryota; kingdom Metazoa; phylum Chordata; class Aves; order Passeriformes; family Orthonychidae; genus Orthonyx; species Orthonyx spaldingii. Next base: position 40,006 of record VZTJ01002533.1, on the reverse strand, counting down.
GAAAGACATTCTACTGTTGGATACATTTATGGAAATGAGGAACAATTAATTTATCATCAGTTTTATGCTAGTAATAAAAAATATTTATCTGCCTGGAAGGATTTGCATGAACTTTGATATCTGATTAATAGTAAGAGTTGTTAATATTAAAATGAGAGTAAAATGTTCTAATTAGCTCTTACCACAGCAAACCTACAGCAGATCTACTGTTATGGGTGTGTGCATTCTGGATTTAGTGGAGATACCAGAGTCTGGCCCAAAAGAATATTTTAGGAAAGGAAAGGTCACTGTGAACTCTAATTTTTTGCCCAGTGTGATGAGTTATTGGCATGGATAGCAACCACTTAACCTTCTAGCTTTCATTTCTGGTCACAAACGTTAATGGTTTTCTCTTAACCCCTGTGTGAGGAAGGTCAGCATTATCGCAGTTTCAAAGATGAGGAATTGTGTAGAGAAAAGCACAGGGATTTTTATGCTTCTGAACCTTAGTCGAGCTGCTGAGTTATAATTAACTTGGCTCCCATGCCTCAGACCATGTTATATGGGTATGATCTACAACTTTTTCCTTTGCAGGAGGTCACAGAGACCTGGGACTTGGGCTCTGTTGAGATGCTGATCCAGTGAGAAGTAGGTGCTAAATTCATACAAGGGTGAGAACACTAAGAGGCCTTAAACCTGCACCAGCTTTCTCTTTGCCTCCATCCCAGCTAGGTGCATCGTGTTTGTTTTTGGGAATTGCTGTCCCAGCCCTGCTCTCTGTGCTCACTTGTGGTGCCTCCTCTGAATCAGCAGCACTGCTGTGTGTGCCAGAGAGCAGCAACAGCCACGGAAGCCTGGGGAAGGATGGATGGCCTTGCACACAGTGACAGAGAGCTTCATTCCATCCTGCTTATCCAGATTTTGGACAAGATCCCTGATTATCTTTGATCACCTGTGTCAAATGAAGTAGTGAATCTCGTACTCTTAACTAGGAGTTACTCTGAAAAACAGGCTGTATTAACACTTTGTTCAACAAAATCTGAACAATAATAGTAGAGCTTTGGGACTGGTTTTGATCCCAGTTTTCCATTCAGTACACAACAGATGCAAAAATATGTGAATCTGGGTTGGCAATCTGAAGGAACTCCTTTGCCTTTGGACACTGCAGTGCTGTAAAATATGCCTTTGTTTTGGGCACCAGCTCACATACAAGAGAGCATTCACCCTCCTTTTCACTAGGTACAGAAACTGAATAATAAGGAAGAAAGAAATTAGCCTAGAATAAAAGATTTTGTGTGCTCCAGTACAATTTCTTGCATTCAAAAATGTTATAGTCAAGAAATAAATATATTTAGTTTTATAGAAGTTTGGCCACGTGACATCACTGAAGTTCTCTTGTATCTTGGTCATTCCTATTTATGGATTACCATTGTGTGATGGAAGACCTCTGCCTCTGTCCTGAAGGCTGTGACAAGATGATTATTATATAAATAGCATCAGCAAAGAGAGCATGCAGGTTACGTGGAGGTAAATGCAGCTTTAAAGCTTCCTACACAGCAGAAGCTTTTTCAGATGAACAGGATCTCACAAAATCCCTGTTACAGATCTAGACAACTGGCTCTGGCATTGGCAGTTTTAAAGTCAGTAGGGATCATCTTTGAGCTTTTGTGGATTGAAAGAGTTCCCTTGTCCTTGGTGAAGGATTTGGGCATTTCTGCCTTCCTTCTTGCTCTCTTGTCCACAAATTACAAATCCTGTTTCGATGGCTGCCTCACTCTTCTGCAGCTGAGCCAGCCCGTCCTCACAGCAGGACATTTAGTCCTACCCCTGTACTGATGTCTGAACATTGATTTTAATGTTTTATCACACACTACCTTTATTTACCTAAGTGAGAAAAATATGATCCTGAGGTAGTTTCTTCAGGTAATTTTCCTTTTCAGGAAGACGTCAGCAACAAGTCCCAGTGTAGATTTCTACTCCAGACAACTCTATGAATAACCAAGATTGTTTTTAGAGATAGGAGCTCACTCATAATCCAGTGCCTTCCAGGCTTGTTTTCTCTTCTTGCAGGTACCTCTGTGCCTTTTGCAATTCCACTTCCCACCTTCCAGAAGAGCAGCCAGCACAGATATGATCATACCTCAGTTTCAGTGAATTTGAATATAGTGACTTATTTCAGGCAGAAAGTTTCTTGAAATGGCTGAAAACAATTGAGCCAGAGAATTAAAGACCAGTCAGGCTATCTTGAATTTCTAGAAAAACTATTAGAATTGATGATCAAGCTACTGGAAAGCACTTGGAATTTAAAACAATGCTGTGACTGTATAGAAATGTTGCAGTTAGAGCACTATTTTAAATAAACTGCAGTCACACACAGGTCAGTGTTAGCACTAAATATCTCTGGAGACTGCTTTGCAATCTGAAAATAAACCCAAGCCAAAACCCCAAATTCTCAGAGCAATTACCTTCATTTTAGCTTTTTCCAAGTGTAAAACTCCTAACACATTGAATTCGTTCTAGAAGTACTTATATGAAACATGCAAAACTCAGAGGAAAACAACTCTTTCAAGTAGTGAAGTAGAAATCGAGTGGAAGTCACCAATTTTTTTTTCAGGAGAGCAAGATCTGCATAATAAATTTCATCAACTGAGAACTGTACCTCTTGCTCCCACCCATCACACATGTTTTCAATGACTCCACGTTTTTTATGTGATCATACAATTGTGCAGAATTACTGGCAGTGCACATTTTAAGCTTCAGTACTGAATGCACATTTCAGTGTAGCTGAGAACCTGCTTGTCATCCAATTCTGCCATTTTACCAATGTTGAAACAGATTTGTTTGAACAGTTCAGAGTATGCATCAGAGTGGGTTAGTAAAAACTTCAGTTTAACTTCACACAAATAAGGCAACACATGGCACCTTTTCTAGGAAGAAAAATACTGTTTTGTTTCAGTTTTAGGTTTAAAGTTATGTGTGTGTCTTGGCAGAAAGACTCATCTGACAGGTAATGCTGTGATGAAGGTCTGACATGTTCTAAATCCTCCTGTCTGCTACCTCAGCGAAATGGCTGAATGTGTATTAAACCACAGCTTTGTAATTTGTGTGATGACAGAGAAAGCCACAGAAAGCAAATGATTCATTGCACTATGATTGTCTGTCAGAATGAACAGTAGTGAAAGCCTTGGAAATGAAAAGAAAGTCTTCTGACAGGTCAGAACACAAGGACACCTCTCTGAATACTCAAAGACAGGTGTGCAACACAAAATGAACAGCGCCAGGCCTCAGGTTCAAGAACTGGGCCGTGATTATTCATCCTGTTTAGTTGTTTTCATGCTCTCTAGTCTGTATTTCCTCAGGATCAGCAGGAAATGCCTGTAACAATGGGAAGAACAGGATGTGCAAGGGACCATTCCCAGAAGACAGACTGGCTATAGCCACCTCCTTTTTGTAGGAAAGGTTTGCCATAGAAGAAGGTTGTAGCTTGTTTTATTTACTAATCTAAGTGCTTCAGCAACCAAGAGATTGGGTAAAGACTGGGCCTGTCTTGGAGATATTTTTCAACACCACAACAATCTACATATACTAGAGAAAAAATGCTTTTTGCCTTATCTGTCTTCTATTTCATAATGAAGACGCTTTCAGGATAGTTTAAATTGGTGATTTGGATTGCTTCATTCATTCACAACAGCTAAGGATTCATAATGGAAAAGAACTGCATATGTTCTTTTTCTTTGTTATTTGATTCTTCTGAGCCTAGCTCTGCAGATCACAGGAAAATACACTGTGACCCTTTTTACCAGTACTTTCTTAATTTCACAGTTTACTAATTTTCATAAATATCAGAAAGAACAAAATTATTAAGGAGTGCTCAGTAATTTCTGAAGTACCCATGTTGAAAATGCATAGATGATGATTATCATCAGCAACTCCTCCTGCAGAAGCTGTCACAGAGAGTCTTTATAAAATGTCTTGGTGGAAGAAACTTGTTCAATAGAAACCTGAAACTCACTGATAAATATGCAGACATATTTTTCAGTGAAAAATGTCTGGGTTTTTTCAATTACCATATTGTTTTATTACCTTGTAAATATAAACAGTATTAACACAGAATATGCCTGTTGTATAAATGAAATTAAAGCCTATTTAACAGTGTGACTGGATACAATTAATATGGAAAGACCACATGCACAAGGATTAGATGTAGGGAAGATGGAGCCAGACTCTTTCTCAGAGGTACTCAGTAGAGACGAGACAGTGGTCACAAATTGCACCAAGAGAAATTCTGAGTGCAATAGGGGAAAAAAAAGAGTCAGAACTAACATGTTCAAACCTTGATATAATAATTATGCTGAGAAACACTAGTTGTGGTGTGTCTCTCCTTGGTGATATTAAAATCTTGATTGGAGAAAGTCCAGGGAAAGCTAATATAATTTTGGAGTTGGCACCAGTCTGCATAGGGTATTAGATCTGATAAGCTCCTGCAATCCCTTCCAACAAATTTTTTCTACGGTTTTGGATCCAAAAACCCAAAAATACACTAATTTCAAGCTGTGACTATAACAAACTTTTTTATAAGAAGTTAATACGACAATTCTCTATAAAGTAAACCACTAAATGTTATAGGAGTCTGAAAGCTCTACTTATACCTCCAGTGTTCTGCAAAGTGTTCAGACACACTGTAGTGGTTCGAGTTTGCACACTTGAGTTTCTGGCTAAACGCCAGCACACCTACCAGATTTTCTTCAATTTTGCTGTGAGATAAGGATTAGGAGTAGGTAAAGCAGGCTCAAACTTTAAAGAATATAAAGAAAGTTTATTAACAGACCTAAAAGGAAGGAGCAAAAAAATTAAGAACCCTCAGAACACCTCTGCTCCTCCCACTTCTCCATTTCTTTCTCAATGACAA
>VZTJ01002533.1:5473-34425 GCA_013397795.1 Orthonyx spaldingii | reverse complement strand
GAAGCTGGCCTGGCCCAGCAGGGCCCAGCCTGAGTCGGATGGAGCCAGCCCGGCCCCTGCCCGGCCCGGAACAGGGGCCCGGTCCTGCCCACTGTAGTTGGAATGTTTGCCGAACTGCATCCAAGCCGGAGAGTTCAGGCCAGGTCCTTCCCCATACTCAGCTGCACTGCTGCTTCAAACCTCCCTTTTCCACCCTCCCCCCCCTGGGGGGGGGCAAGGGGAGAGGGCAAGGGCCCAGTCTTACCAGAGAGAGAAGCGGACAACCTGCTTCTCTGGCAGCAACAGGACAAGGAAAAAGAATTTTTTTTCAGGTGTCTCTCTCTTAAATATACTTTTTTTCCTGGAGGCGGAACAACTTTTTATTGGATTATATACCCATCAATACTCAAAACTAGCTGGTCACTGGCTCCATTTCTCAGGGAGCAAGGTGCACTGCTTCCTGCACCATAGGTCACTTCCAAGACTGACCCTTTCTGGGCAAACCCAGGACAAGGATGGTCTGTGCTCCAAACTCACAGGTGCCTCTCACTCAAACTAATATAGTCACTTACAGAGTCATCTTTAATTGAATGTGGGGATATACCACACAAATGCCTTCATCTGTAAATGTCTTCAAGTAACCTTAGATTTTTACAGTGTGAGCAGAGCTGATTGCTGAAGCTAAAAGAGTTCGGTGGGGACTCTTCTCATTCTGTGGTGGAAACCTTTTTTTTTTTTCTGGTGAATCATTCAAAACTTTGCTGACTGTGACTAGAGTGTTGCCTGACTGTTCTGTGAGGTTCGATGGGGACAAATATGTTCTAAGTACATAATGTTGAGATGAATCTTGTCCAAAGCGCTTTATAAAAGAGTTTAACATCATTGTGACTAACTTCTATCATACAAATAGGAAAAACGGAGCTTAAGGTGATGATGTGGTTCTCTCAGATCTTATGCAAATCATGTGAGAATGCGACTCAAAGTTTTCAACACTGAGTTAACCATACTCTCCCATGGATTGCACACTTGAGTAATACCAGAGCTACAACAAGGAGAGACAAGCTTTTATTAAATGTCATCCATTGCTCATTATGCTCATTAAAGATCTGGAAGACTGTGCAGGACTTGGCTATGATTTAGAAGCAGACTGTGTTCATATATGGTAGGCTGGTAACACTGGCAGGCAGGAGCAATAATGGATATATTACTTGCTAGAGAAATCTGTGGGTTTGGCGGTTTTAAGGAGGTATATAAAAACATAAACTTCTGTTTAGTATTAAAATTATATTTTAGTATGAAAGTTTTAGAAGGAAAAATTTGTAGAAAAAACCCCTCACATTAAAATTTAAAGTTCAAGAAAACCCATTCCTGAGATCCTTGATACTCAGCATCTCTATTCACAGTGTTTAAATAAAATCTATGTGTGGTACAGGTGTCAAACCACCCTGGACTGGAATAGGCAGGGAATACATGGAATAGGGCACTGCCAGCTTTGACAAAAATGTCTTTTGAGTCTCAAACCCTTCCAAGTTCAACAACATTTACCTGGGTGTTACCCAAGCCCTGACCTGGGCAAGTCACAGTGCCTGAAGCTCTAAGATTAGCATCCTTTTTGTTCCCAAGCTCCTTTGTAAATGACATTAAAAATGTATGGCTTGTTCTGCTTTCTCTTATTGCTCTACAGATGTCAGGGTCTTTGATCAGCTGCACTGGCATGAGTAGGATTTACTTGTATTATGAAATTAATGAGTTTTTACTTATACTGAGACAACACAGCAGCACTACTAAAAATCTCACAGTTTCAACATACATTAACTAATACCGAGGTTTCAAGGCTTCTTAGAGAGCAGATCCAATCCTCAGGATTCAAACTTGACAACCTGTTTAAATCAAACTCTCAGGATGGCATACAAGCAGATAAGCTTTCTTTTTGGCCTGCTCTGGAGAGGAGAGTCTAGTTCTTTATCCATATGAATAACACAAGCTGGCTTTGGATCTTAAATCAATGCAAATTCCCTGGCAGGTTGTATCTAGGTCTACATTTCTCATCATAACGTCTATCTAGAAATTCAAGGAAGGAAAATGAAAACTACAAGAATCCAGATGAAACCAGATGAAAACAACTGCCTATTAAACTTCTGCTCCACTTTTTCCTCTTGGTGTCTGTGGTAGATTCACCTTGGCTGAATGACAGGTGCCCACTGAACCTCCCTATCACTCCCCTTTCAATATAACAAAAAGCTCGTGGGTCGAGACAAGGAAACTCATTCACCCACTGCCATCATGGGCAAAACAGACTTTACTTGGGAAAACTGGAGATCTGAGAAACCAACTTTCTCTGGGGACAAAGGAAATATTAAATATGCTTTCTACAGGTTGGTACATAAGGACACACAGAGTTATTTTACTTCCATGGAGTTGCCAAAAACACAAATACCCTTTCTTCATTGTGGGATCCTTTGTAGGTAGAAGATGAATTTGAGATCTACCTACAGAGAGGAGCAACAGTTACTATAATGACAAGTTGAAGAGGGAAGTCAGAGAAAAGGAGAGCCCGAGAGTTTATCCAAGTCACATGTCCTGTACTTTATGGAGCACCGCTGTTATAAAGAGAAACTCTTACATCCCAGGTGTTATGAGACTCCAAAGTGATAGAATCTGAATATCCAGGCCTTGAAGATGTCCCCCAAACCCCAGAAGTTTAAATGTTCCTTCATTTGATTTGTTGAATAATTTTGTAAGGCTCTGATGCTGTCATTAATGATCAAGGAAATCACATAAGTAGGGATATAATCACAGATCTCTAAATCCTTCTTGGTTATATCAGAGGTAATGGAAAGATAATTCACAAAGATTAGAAACAGATGAAAGTGAGGCTTAAAACTGACTGGAGGATGTTCTTTTCCCCTCGTGTCTGTTAATCCCTGTCTCAAAAATAATGAAAATCTTCACTTATACAGCCAAAAAAAATTCAGAATTTTTGTGTTTGCCCAAAAGTGAATATTCTGAAAATCCAGATGTTTTCCTTGTACACAAATCACCAAGTTTTATAAATTAATGCAAATAGTAAAAAATTAAAAGCATGAAATGCTTTCTTTAAGTGAAAAGTATCACTTGAAGAAGCTAAAGACATGAAAATGTTGGTCAGTAGCTAAGGGTATGTTATCTGAATCGACACACCTGTTCAGCTCTTTGCTGAAAAAATCTGTATAAGGTTCTGTTGCACTGCACAAACTGTCCTAAACTACCAAAAGTGTGCAAACCATAGTATTGCCATAATGATTTTTGTCCATAATCTGAAGTAAAGACATTGAAGTTTCTTTAGGGGGAAAAAAATAATTGAAAACCAAAAATGGATGGTAAAATAAATTCAGAAGGAATTAGAAGCTCAATTCTTTGTATGATCCTGGTGGGAATGAATAATGAGGAACATGTCTGGCAATAATGTGTAGTGAAGAAAGAAGAATTATACACAATGAGGCAAGAAAGGCGTATAAAACATCAATGTGAATCAATTAGAAAAGTTTCAGGGGAATCTTCCTGACAGCCAGACCTATTCATCTGTTACTGAGCTCCCAAATAAAACTCTGCTTTTGGAGTCTATCTCAGCTGTTTCCTGGAATGTTCATCTCTTGCATGGAAGTGAAGGTCACCTTAAGCAATACTTTTCTGTAGTTCATTGATGCACACACATCAAAACCATTGTGATGTTTAAGCCTAAATCATGACAGCAATGCTTTACACCCCTTTCACCATTCTAGGACTGCACAACTAAAAGTTATTTCAGCTCAAGACCCCATAACCAACCTGGTCCACCAAGCTGATTAGAGGGATGAAGCACTTCTCCTACATTGAAAAGCTGAGAGAATTCGGATTGTTCAGCCTGGAAAACAGAGGGCTTGGGGGTGACCTAATAGTGGCCTTCAGTATCTGAAGGGAGCCTACAAGAAAGATGGAGAGAACCTTTTACATGAGCATGAAGTGACAAGACAAGGGGCAATGGCTTCAAACTTAGAAAGTGGAGGTTTAGATTAGATATTAGGAAGAAATTCTTTCCTATGAGAGAGGTGAGGCACAGTAACATGTTGCCCAGAGAAGCTGTGGCTGCCCCAGGAGGGTTCAAAGCCAGGCTGGATGAGGCTTTGAGAAACCTGGTCTAGTGGAAGATGTCCCTGCCCATGGCAGCAGGTGGGAACTAGATGATCTTTAAGATCTCTTCCAACCCAAGCCATTCTATGATTCTATGATTCTGTGATATTCAGTAACGCGGGATGCAGAAAAGGTGATTTCTGTATTAAGCTGGACAGTTACATTTAACCTGAGTGAAGGCCATACTCTTGTTGAGGAACTCTCTTTTGGAGTGTCACAATTTAAGAGAGAATGAAAACAATAATCCTTACAGTGCTTTGATTTCAGTTGCTGTCTGCCCCAGGACAATAGCAAATTAAGCAGCTAAAACCCTACAGCAAATGTATTTAAATCAACTGAAACAGCAAAGAATAACCTCACAGGCTTCAGCTCAGTCCTGGAAGCCTCCTACTGCCTCATAAGGGACCGTAGCCCACGCTCAGCTTGAAGGTTGCCTTTGTTATGCCTCCTGGCTCAGAACTGTCTCAGGCAGCTCTGTTCTTTTTGTGAGCAAATGCCTAACTGTAATTTCTCTATATAAAAGATGAGGATAATTTATCATTATCCCACTAAGGCTTTGAAAGGCTCAGTGCCCAATATTGTCTCTGACTGAAAGCTCATGAATTCAGAAGATTGATGTTGGCACAGTCATGTATCTTCCCTTTTAAGTCAAATATTTTCCCATAAATATTTTGAAGAGTGTCAAGCCTAACTAGATTTTAGAAATTAAACTAAAGTGTGAAACATTTACAAAATGTCTATTTTAACATTTTTGATTGCTGTATTTTAATCACGACATTTCAAAGTTTCTGAAATGGAACTTGTTAAATTTTACTAAATATATTTGGTTAAGATCATGTACTACTTTGAAAACAAACCAGTGGGAGATTGCAAGTCAGAATTAAAATTTAATAGGAAAATTAAAATAAATGCAATAATACAAGAAAAAAAAAGCTGACAGAGTCAGGATACAACCTGACACCCTGTTAGTCAGGGTGGTGGTAGCAGTCCAAGTGAAATGGCTCTGTTGAAGTGGTGATCCTGTAGAAGGGTCTGGTCTCCACCTGAAGGTCCAGTAGTAGCTCTTGTCCTCTGGGAATCTAGTAGGCAGGACTGACTTTTGCAGTTCCAAGGCCCAGGTTATATTCAGCCGGGAATGCTTGGCTCCTCCCCCCTGGGCAGAGTATCTCACAATGGGATGAGGTAATTCCAGTGAGGTAATTCGAATGAGGTAATTCCATGAGTCATGTGGTGGTTTCTTGATGGCCCATTAACAGAGATAACACCCAGCAGGAGCTGACAGGAGATAACAAACAGTGCCCCACCTGTTTTAACAGTTTGTGGAGATGGTAATAGAATATATCTTATATTGCAACCTAGGACAGATCAGAAAGAAATATTCCATAGCTGCACTGAAGCATTCCATAATTATGGGAAAAGGGAAAAATCACAAACTTGAAATCCTAAAATTGAAAAACCAACAACTGAACTTCTATTTCAGGTAGAAAGACACATTATTTGGTTTTCATCTCAAAGGAATCATGGGAGGTCCCAATTCCTTCACAGGCTTTAAAATTAGGACATCTTAGTTTCCCAGATAGAAAGGTTTCCTTATGTAAAACCCTGGAAAGACACACAAAAGGGACTATGCCTGAGGCTCATCCATTCCGTATATTTGCTTTCTCCAATTTACTTTGTGGTTGTTACTATCAGAGAATGCCACACTGACTTCCAGATGTGCACATCCTTTCCCATTGCTCACTAAACCTGAAAGTGGTATTATTGCTTCTTCCAGCTCCTGTAAAGGCTTCTGCCCTGCTAGAAGTAGAAGCTGGATACAAATATTTAGGTAATCCTTGTCTTTCCCAGCTCTAACTCATTGCCACCCAACCCTGCTCACAGTGCGTGGATTTTCTTTGTTCTCTGGGACTAGGAAAGAGAAAACCAAATGAGGAAGGATTGTATGTCAGTAGTGATCAGATCATTAGTGTGCCTTGAAAAGCACACCCGTGAGCCTGAAGAGGTCTGGGGGAAATTTGTCCAGAAGTCATTCAGAAGTCAAAACAGAGGACAAATTGCTTCAAAGCCCATAACGTACCCTGCTGGACCACTCAGCTCTTCCTCAGTCTCCTTCCCTTCTCACCGTGTACCATCCTGAAACAGTATTGAAAAACCAGTGCATAAAACCAGCTGAATTCTTCTGGGGGGTACCTATGGGCATAGAGGAGCTGCAGATGTGTTATTGTCCTGTGCCAACACCATGTCCTGAACATGACCAGCACAGGACTTCCTAAATCCTTATACAAATTACAGCTGTCTACACCCTTCCAAACCTGAGAGGGACCAGGAACCACCCAGTCCTTGTGCATCCTTTTTTTTTCAGCAAGAATAGAGCAATCCCCAGCACACAGTAAGTGTCAAATAACCCCATGGGCTACACCAGCCACCACCACACCTCCAGCTCTCCAGAGGGCATTGTTGCAGATGGGATGATGAATTGATCTGAGTCTGCCCCAACACACTGGCAGACTGAGTTGGCTGAAACACAGGATGTCTCTTGGGCAGAATATTCATTAAATTCTCTTTCCTGTCAGAAAAATCTCATCATTTTCACCCAAGGAAAGACTCCAGTCAATTGCTCAAGGAGGTATTGCATGAAAGGTTAGTTAAATATTGCACAGTTGGTCTTTGAATAATGTTGTTCTGCATAAAGAGAAAATGGAGATGACTGTTTCCTTGGTGAACAGAGGAGGAAGACTGGCTCTTCTTAGCTCAGGTGAGAGTTTTCTACATTTTCCTTTTAAATAAACAACTTGAGTTAAAGATGGTATTATACTGGCACTTATATAGTCCCATTTTAAATTTCTAAGGTGTCTGTAAATTGCCTTTGTGGTGTTTTCAAACTAGCTGGTGGCTGTGTTGGCTCTCTAAGTTATTAGTGAATGATTTGGCACAATGTTAATCACTGTGCACTCACAATGCCAGCTTTGGCAAGAGATTTTGCTTCCTTAAGGAATTTCCTATCCTTCAAATCAGAGTTTAATACCAACCAAAGACCATCTATCAAGACTAAAGTCTGCCTTACACAGCATGAATTATATTATTACATTCATTTCCAGCAATAAGTCTCTTGAATGTCTTGGTTGTTTTTACCATATACTCAGTTTAGGAAAGCAAAGCAATTCTTCAGAATGAGTTTTCAATTTGTATGCTTGAATAGTTTAAATTCCATTCCAGCAATACATAATGTGTTGCTACCATGCTCTGTATCTAATTCAGGCTGCTTGGATATTAAGACAGTAACCACTTGTGTATTGCCATCAGTACTTAAAAGATTGAGGACAATCTTAGAATGAAAATCACTCCCAGCAGGTTCTGCATTTGGTGAAGTTAAGGTTGACATCAAGACAAACCCAGAAACAGTGGAAAATAAATCACTGTGTACTTTTCCTTAGTATGTTCTAGAGAAAATAAATGCTTTTTTAGTGTTTTCAGCCTGACCAGTGTTGACACAGCACACTGTTTATGAGAAATGTCATGCTAACCATATTGCAGTTACTACCACCACTACCACCACAGGCCTTGTTAGAGATTAATTTAGCATTTGAAGGAATAGGTGAATTTATGTGCAGCCCCAATATATGTTCGTGATGTTAACTCCTAATGTAAAATTGAATGAAAGACTTCCAGCACTGCAGTAAGGATTACACGCTTTGCAAATGGAGTGGAAATGTAAAGCCACCCCAAATACACCAATCTCCTGCAGAGCTAGACTGAAGGAGTCATGCAACACGCACATACTTCTGACCTGGAGTCATGATCTCTGAAAGTATCATCTTTCAGAGAACCGAAAATAAGATTGTTTGCCACTTACAGTAATTTTAAATTTGTGAACAGACAAGTTATTGATCTTTGTACTGAGAAAAAATTCAATACAAGTCACCCTGCTACTTAAATTTGTATTGATGTGTCAATTCTATGCACTGTTTATACTCATTTTTTTGCCATAATATTCCTATGTATCTGGCAACATTTTAGGGATAGCTTGTTGAGAGAGAGGAAACCTGAACATTCTTTCAAATGCACAATGAAGCATTTTGAAATGAGTTTATTTTAAACTGAAATTAAAAATAAATGTGAGCAAAAAAACCCCTGGATTTTCTGTGCTGCAAAGAAGCAATACATGCCAAACAACCTTTTTTATTTAATCTAACATCCTTGCTAACAGTAAACTACATGCTCAATTTAAAAAAAAGTTTAGACTTTTTCACACATTCTTCAATTTTTGGTTTTGGTTTTGTTTCACAACAAAATATCAACCAAACCCCCCTGCATTATTGCAGTGATTGTTATGGTCATATCCTTCTGGATGTATTTCAGAATACAGAAATGTCAATGTCATTCAGCCTTTGTGTTGCAAATGGAAGAAGAAGCAAGAAAAGTTCTTCCTTCTTCCTGAAGACCTTTGGATTTTGTGTTAGGTTCAGGGTTGATGGCAACCTTTTTATAGTGATGACACAGCTCTGGACCTACTTAGGACACACCCGGTTCTTAGACTTTCTGTTCAAAGCCTGTTGCTCACAGAATAGAGGAGGAAGATGTAGTGTAGGGGTGGAGGAGTTCCCTTTCCAGTGGAGTTGTAGAGGAGATATATGGTCAGTATCTTTTCCTGGCAGTTTCTGAACAGTCTTACTATGTGCAGGTACAAGGTTTTATAAAATCTGTTTTACAGACAAATTTATGTCCTTTGGACTCAAGTCAGAACTTCAGCAGCTTTCAAGGATGTCAGGCAAATATTTCATCTTTTCAATTCTTACTAAATAGTGATGTATCATAGGCTACAGTGAAAGAAGAACAGTATTGAAGAAATAGACCTGGATATTCAGATATTGCTGTTATGCCTATGCCACAGGCTTCACATAAATTTAACCAAACATTATTGTTTCTGTCTGAAAAACCTTACAAAGACTTGAGGAGACTTAAGAAGACACTTGTATGACTCAAGATAGTTGCAGAATTTCTGATGATTCGGGTTTACACTGGGAGCAGGTCAGTTTGAAAGTCTCACTGGACCCTCTGGCATTTAGGAGACTCTTCATGGGTGAGTTTCCGGTTTCCCGCCAGCTGGCTGACAGGGAGCCCCAGTCTCCCCACCAGAGATTTCCGTGTCAAACTGTTTAGCTCCCCAGAGCACCCGATGGACTAAGGGCAAGAAGTTAGTAGTGGAGTGAGGGGAGCAATATCTTTGAGTTGTCTGTAAAAGTGGTCATTGCACAAGTTCCATGCTACAGACAATTTTCTGTTTTTCCTTCCCCTTCTCAAGAAAGGTCATGCCTGTCACTAAGCCAGCTAACACAGATGGAACACACAAGAAAACAAAAGACAAATGCCAAAACCAGATCTGTTTTGGGGGCATGAATATTGGTCTAATGAAAGTTACTTCTCTCCTACTAAACTTTATTTATTCACATTCAATAACTTTCCCTTCACCATTCCTGCTTCCAAGTTTGTGCAGAGTGGAAACAAAACAAGAATGTACAGTAGTGCATGGCACAGAAATCAGGTTCATGAACATCATCTGTCATCAGCATGATGATTTTGGGGGGAAAAGTATTTTTCCTCCACTAAAAATAAATGAATTCCTAATGCAAAAAATTACATAACCTCCTCAAAAATTCTTGCAAACTGACAATTTCAGCAACACTGAAGCATCATCAGGCAACTGATAACTCAGCTCAACAACCTGCAAAGGCAATAACATTTTATATGCACCAACCATTACTACTTGCAGCTAAAGTTTCAAGGGGAAATGGAATTTCTGTTGTGATGTAGTCACAAACTTAATTTTCGGGAAACATCTGAGATAGCCACATATGACCTTGCTAGTATACTACCTCACAGTGCTAATTAATAGCTATTACTTGGAGACAGTTTTAGTGGAAAATAAATCAAATCAAGTATAGACCAAATTTTTCAAGGGATATATATTCAGGTACCTGTTTGTACCACCACTAGACTTGTCTAGTCTGTTCATGCATCTTCATCATTCTCTTTTAATGAAGGCTATAAAACAGAGATATAATTGAGCCAGTGGCAGGAAGAAAACTACCCTTTAACAATTTTAATAGCTTCTGAGCAAACCCACACAGTGATAACCAGCCACCTGGACACTCCAGGGCTTAATAGATAGCTGTGGTAATGGTATTCCAATAGCACACATTGCCTGAGACCCTCCTGGATCCCGTGATAACTGCTGCCTAGGCATGAGCTTTTAAAGCTCTAGCTTAGCTTAGCTTAAAAACATCCTTAGTCTTCAGCAGTAAATTTAATAAAGCTGCTCAAATGTTTAATTTGGACAAATAATTGCCATGAGAAGTCAGGAACTGATGTACTATAGTGAAATGAGGGTCTGAGCCCTAAGCCTCCAGAAAACATTCTCAGACCATGGATTATTGGGATTTTCTCTCCATCTATTCTGTCAAGTGAGTGCTGAAATGTGAGTGCCTACAATGTGTGTCCTTAGGAAACAGGACTTTGATGGACTGAGCTTCCAGGAGAGTCCTGGAAAGGCAGTAACTATTTCCCTGGAGCTCTTTCCTCCTGCTAACACAGCCCAGGTTGTGGCTGGCACTCTGACTCAAGAATACATTATTCAGTTATGTTCAACTCGTCATTAAGTGGGACCCCGAGGTCCTTGTTCAGCCAGTCTGTGCAGGACTTTGTCTTCATTAAACTTCTTGAGGTTCCTGCCAGCCCATTTCTTCAGCCTGTAGACCCACAGAGTGGCAGTCCCACCCTCCACCATTCAACCATTCTCCCTAGTTCGGTTTCAACTACACACAGTGAAGGGTATATTCTGTCTGTCACCCAGGAAAATGATCAAAATGCTGATTGCTTTTGGTTCCAGATCTGAACCTTGATTGTATGCAAGCATTAAAGTTCTAAACTCTCTGCTATAGCCCAGATGGATGTAGTGAGGAGTTTATCAACAGAGCTTGGAGTGGTCTCGTACTACATCCTGGGAGCTGTGCACCAACAAAAGACAAATACATAAACTCATCTCTGCCAAACTCATATTCATGCCACCATAACCTCACCTCCTTGAAATCACAGCTGTTTTTATCACCATGCCTAAATCCAGCAGCAGAAGTTTACATTGCAGACACCAGACCTAACAGTTTAGAATCCTACTGCTGTCAAATGGAACCAGTCAGCAGAGCTGGTGGAGCTCAGGCTGCTCCTGGGCATGAGACTGGATGCACCCAGGCATAAACTGAATGTCAACAACTCTGTTCACTGAGTCTTCTCCAGTACTACAGAGAAGACCAGGATGCCGTGTTGGGTGCAGGTCATGAGTAGTCAGAACATCTGCAGCCCCAGAAGCCAGCCCAGGGTGCTACGAATGCTCCCTCCCTATGCAGTCAAGAGACACAAGCTCCTCTTTGGAACAGTGCTTTGAGTGTCTGTGTTGCACATGCCTGTACATCTTCCCCTTCCTCTGCTGTCTACACACCTGGATTTTTGGATATGTAATCAAAAACTGTGAAACCTGCTCAGCCTGCCAGTATGACAAATGGAAAAGACAGTCCTGATTCCATGTCAGGTCTTTATAAAAGTAACGGAGGGGATTTATTTCTGGAAACACCTGCCTAGAGTTAATTTTCACATATACGTCTGCATTTCTGAGGTGCTAATGAGCTGCCCTCAATGTAATTTAGCGAAGCCTGGCACACATCCTCCCTCTCCAGAAGATGTCTTGCTCTCTTTATTCAGGGCTCTTTACCTGTAATGACATGCTCTGCTGCGTATTTAAAAGGTTCAGCCTAATAGAGCCATGTTTATGCTTAGCAAATTGTGAGAGGGAAAGCTGCTTCTTCGACAGCAACTATAATTTGCCCAATTTTAACCTCTTCATAGAGAAGCCCAGCAATTTCAGCTAGGAAAATCCTAGGAATAAAAACTCTATCACTTGCTAGAGATAACAGCATGGCAAAAAACTATAGGGTTTCAGTATTCTTCATTCCCTGTTGTTTTTGCATTCCTTTCCAATCATTAAGATAACTGCAAGGGTTGTTATGATTTTTTTTTTATTATTATTATTACTTTATTTTATTAGTCACTATACAAGCATGTTGTGATAAGTAGAGATAAAATGCCTACAGGAGCAGCTGGCCATGTCTTGCTATCTGCATGAGCTAGGTGAAAATACAAATAACCAGACTCCCTCACCATGTGTCAGACACCAGGTTTAGTTTGACTGTAATTGCTCCCCCGATTGCCATGCAGAGAGCCTCAGCAGCAATCTCAGCTTTGCAAAACTATCATCTTCTCCTGCAGTTCACAGAGGTGAAATAAGGATGCAGAACTATCTCTGTTGCTCCAGATTCCAAAACTTTTTCTGTCCCTCTAACCAACAAAATCCAACTTTACCTTGGTCTTAGCTGAGAGATACTTTACTATTCCTAGTAAAACCAAGAGGGTTCAATTGGTTAATTATTATTGCCTATTACACCTTGTCTTTCAGTTCTACCACCACTTTATTCAGAAAATGAACATAGCTTTTGCACAGTTCTAAAAAGATAAAGATGGAATGTGAATTATTTAAGGTTGATTTCTGATGCAGCAAGTATGCATATTTTAAAGATCATATCATGAGCTATATTTTGGTTGGTCAAAATCTAGCTCAGCTGAATTCCATATATTTGTTTTTCCTTCAAAATTAATTAAACTCATTGCTATGTATGTATCCCACACTACTCATATCTTTTCTATCCATTAAGATGCCAACAGGAAAGTAATTGCAAACACAAAGCAATGCTTTATATCTCCCATCTCACCCTACTTTTACTCTGAGTCAGCAAACAGAATTTCAAAATAAATCAAAGGCTTCCCAATTCCTCATGGCAAGACACATCACATTACATTAGAGCCATCTTTCAAACTCTCCTACTAACTGGGGTGAGAATATTAAAATAAACCCAATTTTGAATTCCAGTCTTGGCAAGTTAATAAAAGGGGGTATCTTGGTATTTTTAAACTATACTTTGTCATGGCTTTCAAACACACTTTACTGGGTGTCTTATTGGAACAAAAGGACAAGTTTTTATGTATAGAAAAGTATTTCCATATCATATTAAACAACTAATTATAGCTTGACCTTTGTAAAAGGTCATCTCTGCCAAACTGAAATGATACTTCCTCAACTCCTGCCATTTTTTGTTTCTGCTCTTCTTTTTTCCTACATTTCCTTCACTCTCACGGTTGAGTGAACTTTTAAGAGAGCACCAGGGAGGGAGAAAAAATATGTAGACCTTGTCTCCAAATTATGTGATGAAGAGACATTCTGCGAACACACAGCCCTCCTCTTTATCTCCTCCCTGAAATGGGGAGTTGCAATCTAATGTCAGACTTGCCCTTTTTTTTGCCCCCAAGGCAGGGGCTATCAAAATCTCATTGACAGAAGTGACCTGTATGAGTCAATATGAGAAAGCAATGAGCATGTCATACACTTTTGCATTGAAATGGGTCCACAAATTTTGCCCAGCTCTGATACGAAGCCAGCACTTGAATGAACTCTGCTTTGCATCCTTAACTATGAAAGCTGCAACCTGCACAAGTCTGATAACAGCTCACAGTTAAAGCTGAAACATTTTTTTCCACCTTGCAAGCAATTCCTTTAAAGAAGAAAATTGCAGAGCATCCGTTAACACCAATAACTTTGCCTTCCATCCGTCCTATGGCTTCACGCACTCTGGGGCTGTGAGAAGAGATCCCACATTTCTGAGTGGAAAATAAGCCTGACTGTGTGAAATCAGCCACATTCCACTGGGATACAAGTCAAACCCTTTATGACAGCAGTAGTCAGCCATGATGATTGTTTTTCTGTTAAACCAAAGTTCACCCTATTTTATTTATTCCCTTTGCTCTTAAAGAAAAGGGTTTCAAGCTCACAGGAGTCCAGGTTCTGGAACACTCTTCCTTGTCCAAATACCAAGCTGACAGACTGAGCATCTATGAGCTTTCCTCCCACTTCATCTCTCCAGAGACCTGCTAAGACTTTGCAGTTGAAATTAAAAGAGCTACCCCATAATTTTATATGTAGCTTGTCACCAGCAGTCTAAGTAATGAAGACACCTGCTGGTTGCTCACCACCCAGGCATCAGAGAGATCTCCCCTGGCATGGATTTTAATTAGTTCACTGCAATGCTTTTTGTCTTCTCATCCTCCTTTCATCAGGAAACCTTCCCCCATACTCCTTTCAGAATCCTACTCTGCAGACCTTGAAATGTGCTGAGCTGCAGCTGGCTCAAAAATTGGACCCCTTGTGTTCAGAAACTCCACTACTGAAGGCAGAGCGATAGAGCAATTGCCCTCTTATGTCCCACTTATTTCCATGCAGTAGAAATGGTTCACATACCATGTGAATCTTTTCAATTCTGTAGAATCGACATTAAAAATATCTGACCTCATTGAAAATGAAATATTTCAGCCTCTGATACTGAGAAGTCAAAATGCATTACTGGATGAGCAGAACTGCAGCTACCCATCATAACAATTTTCACCATGTGCCATACATTTATAACAACCCTTTCCCTAACAGCAGACAAGATGTGGCACATTTGATCACATGTGGGCCAGGTCCTTACAGAAAAAACCATAGTGGGAAAAGAAACTTTAGAATATACAAAAAAATCTATTATCCCCATGATCTGGCACAGAAACAGGAACACATGAACCACAGCACAAGAGTACCTGCAAGAGGGTACAGTGAAGCACAGCCCCAGTGCCAGTAGTTAAATCCCTTTGAAGCCTTTGTGGCCTGTTAACAACAGGGCTGTGAACTTTCTAGGGCTCTTGCTTTGCTGCTTAAGGCTCATACTCTGCAGCACAGGACCAGGAATGCCTGCACTGCCAATTAAAAGAAGAGGACAGAGAGAGATTTCGAGCACTGAGCCCTTTCTACCTACGATTAATGTAATGATTTGGACTATTACAGCTACCTCTGCTATGATAAATCTTATATTTTGAAGGAGTTTATTTCTACCTTAGAGCAACCTGTGCTGTTTAGCAATTGCTCACCTCCAAGACAAGGCTCATTCTGTCTCCAGAGACCTGCTCTGAAGATGTTCCCAGAAATGGTCTCTGACCCTACCCAGGACAAGCAAGGATTATGTCCTTAAAGAGTGGCTCCAGGAAGGCTCTCTGGAAATAGGGAGTCTTATTTCTTGAGCACAGGCTGTCAAATTAAAGAGTACATTACCAAGAAGAATAAGGCAGTTAAAATCCATTTCAGTGACCAAGGATTTGAGGATGCAAAAAACACAAACAAGGAAAATTTGAGCACTTGTGATGATACATGCTGTGTATCTGCAAACAACCAGTGCCAAGGAAAGGAAGGCATTTAGAAGCTGCTTTGTGTACCTGCTTTAGGCATTTAATAGCTTCCATTTACCTCAGTATAAGATGGAGAAATATGAACATGCGTTACATTTTTGAGGACTGAAACACTCCCTATAAAAACAAAATTTACGTGTACAGTCATTTCTGCAGAGTGAAAACATGGAGGGAGAAGAGGGAGCTGTGTGAGAGATCTGGAGCTGAAGAGCCAGTCATGGTACCTCTGTTAGTGACTGACAGGAGAGGACCTTCCTCTGGCACTGGGGCAAACTATTCAGGCAACGGCTGCAAGTTACAGGGATCTGTTGGCCACGGTGGTAATCAGATTTATTTTCTGTCTGCAGAAGTAATTGTATTGGCTCAGTGGATGGGAGAAAAGCTGCAATATGCTCAGCTGGAGCTGGGTGGTGGGAAGCTCTTTACCTGGCTTTGTGCCTGCAGCTGCACCTGAGAGCCAGAGAGAGATGGAGAGACAGGCTCTGCCAGCCCCTGGGAGACCTGATGGAAAGCATTTCAAATTTGCCACAGGAAGAAGCTCACTCATTCCCATCTTCCATTTCTGTAATAGAGATGGGAATTGGAGTCTGTTTTCCCCCAGCCTCATGCCAGTGACCTGCTTAGAGGAGGAATGGGTTTCTCACAGAGGAGAAGAGCTTGCTCCTGGTGAAACCAATGAAGTAGCAGAGCCACCTTCCCCCAAGTCTTCAGTCCTGTAAAACTTGATGCACATTCTTTTCCAACTATTCCTTCTTTTTTGCCCAGAGGATCTAAAAAGCAGAGACAAGTGTTTAAAAGAAAAAATAAAAAAAAATAAAAAAAAAAAGGAAAAACCCAACCACAAGGATAAAATAACAAATAGAAATCACTTTCTTTTTTTTTTTTATAAAACCTAAAAAAACCCAGGTTAGGAACTCCTCTGTTTAGGAAAACCTCTAGAAGAAAAAAAACATTTTGCAAATTATGTTGATGAGGTATTCTTGCTATGAAGATATTTCAGTGAAAGAAGGATTTCAGCTGTTTGATCTTGAAGGACTGAAAGGTGACTTGAAACCTCCCAAACCGAGTACAATAGACTGAATGCATAGAAGTGCATGAAGCAAAGCTGTTGAGCAGAAAAGTCAGCAATTTGTTCATAGAAAATTAGACATGTCTAGGCACAATGGTCTGGCATCTGTCAACCTGGAGCTGAGGTCACCTTTTTCCAGAGAGCCTTCTCCTAGAATCAATTAGGGTGGAAAAGATGCCTAAGATCATTGAGTCCAGCAATTAACCTAAATCTGTCAGGTCCGTCACTAAACCATGTCCCTTACCTCCTCCAGCCTTGCACTTGGTGTCCCCCCAGGAGGTATGAGTGTTCCTTTAGCCACTTCATTGCCCCTTTCTGTCAAAAGCACCAGTGTTAACAAAAAACTTAAACAGAACCAAGCCAACCAAAAAAAAAAAACAACCCCAAACCTCTTTTTAGATATATTTGTTACGGTACTTGCTTTGGGCAGGAATGGCTGAGGAGGGGTGAGGTGTCCATTCACACCTGTGAGGAGGTTGCAACTTCTATGGTGGGACAAGGAGCAGCAGAAGCTGCTGGCACATTAACCTGGACCTTATCAATGTTTATAAGTATCTGAAGGGAGGTGTCAAGAGGATGGAGCCAGGCTGTGCTCTGTGGTATCCAGCAATAGAACAGGAGGCAACAGGCAGAAAATGATGCACAGGTTATTTTGACCCAGCTATTAACATACCATGTAACAGCTTGCTCCTCTGTTTGGTCTGTGCTGGAAACAATTCATCCCACTGGCTACAGTCTGATCTTTTCAGCAGACTTACACATTAACCCACCTTCCTCTCCCAAGGACAGTTTGACCTTCTAAGAATCATAATTAATCATCACAATAACAACTCCATCCTTCTTGTCAACTTTGAGCAATTGGACCTTTCTCTGAGCCCTCCCTCACCACCCAGTTATCTCCATATCCTCTAAGGCCTTTTAATTTGGGAGAAGAACTTGTAGAACAGCATTAAGAATTCTGCTGTTATTCTAGGCACTAAACCCTCTCAATGGCTACACTGCTTTTTGAGGAGTATCTTATCACCCACTTTCATCCAGCACCCAGGAGGCCAGACCATCCATTAGGTGTTGTATGAAAATTGAAGCAAATTCCACCTCCTACATCAGCCAGCAAAAGAAGAGAGATCAGATGGATGCAGATGTCAGCTGGGGATACAGGCATAACAAGACAGTCTTGGTCAGCACAAAAGTGAGTAGCAGGCCTCTAGTAATCGAAGTGCTAAAATAATTGGCAGAAAGTAATATATTCCTTGTCTTCAACCTCTCAGCTATACAAGTCACTCATCATATTCCAGACCCTGATCTTAACTTATGAGACATATTAATTCCAAGATGCAAAGTGCTGTTCCATATTAGTCACTGCTCCTAGAATTTCTTATGGTACTAATTAAGCCCTGGGATTCTTAAATCCTCTAAGCTGTGTGCTGTGTTTATATTACAGAACACAGGATTTCAATGAGCAGCCAGCTCGTTATTGCTCATGCTCAGACTGTGGGATAATGAGCTGTTACTGCTTGCCTCAGGTGATTCCTGAGCAAGGAGGCAGCAGGAGGAAGAGCTGTCATGTGCAGCTGATGGCATTGTCTCACCATGGCAGCATTTAGGAGAAGTTCTCATAAGAAGAAGCCCAAAACTCCAGGATTGAAGGCAAAACAAAAATTCAAGGAGAGAGTGCCAGAAGCCTGAAGTTCTTATTTTCTCTTAATAGTAGAAATAGTTAAACTCACACTTTTGATGGCAGAACATTAGAGAGCAGGCCATTATTTTTCCCAAGTATTTGACTCATGGACCAGAAGAAACATCATCATCTCATGGACAAAAACTAGACTTTTCTGTTTTGGATGTATTTGCTGAGATGTTACATTCTCCTGTCTTCTTCTACAGCCTGGAAATGACTAATCCCATTTGCCAACAATTTATTCTACCTTGTCTGTTTTTTTGTTGGGTTTTTTTTTCAATTTTTGTTTATTTTTTTCATGAACTCACTCTGACATTACAGAGAAGATACCCATAAAACATCTCTCGTTCTTAAGGATCTTTGCCGTTCAATCCTTTTCTATAGTAATTGCTAGGAAATGCTCATTTTAATCCTTCGTGAACTGTTTTGTGACCTATGTGAATATGAGTCACAAGATAAAATCCTATCTAGGTATTCACCATTATAGTATCAGAATTCCTGTGGCTATTGCTCACATTTTATCCTCCTCCTCAGAAAGGTTTGAAATGTTATATCTTGTTTGGGATGTAGTGGTGGGGGTGGGACTAGGGATTATTCTAGGTTAGGTATAGAATAAGTGATGTTAGGAAATGAACTCTTACTCCTTTTTCTCCTGGAGTAGGCCCTTATCTCTAAACTAATATTTTCTCCACCTCAAACTCTTTATTTGGGCTTTAAAATGCAACCATCTACAGCTCTCCCCATATCACATTCCATATCTTTTAATAACAACATTATATATTGGTGGTAGCAGAGATAAGGATGCACCTTTGCCATGTTCTGACTGACAATACTTGAAGGAGGCTGGAGGAGTGGAAGAACAACCTGTGCTTCTAGAGTAGGAGCCAGGCTGAGAGGGTACAGGAGGTCTCTCTGTTTGACCAAAGCCAAGTGCAGAGGGAGGAATTTCTTCAGAGCAGTCATCCTTGGAGTGAATTACCCCATACCTAGGTTTCCCCTCAGGCAGACCTCGTCCATTCCCTGCAGAGGACAGTCTGTCAGCCAGTCAGGGAGGAGTATAAACTAGCCAGCCTACCTTCATGACTAAGGGAGCAAAGTGTGAGAAAACACATGTAGTTAACCCATTTGGCACTACTGATGCCCTTTGATGCTTTACTCTGGTAAGGAATACAAAAACACATTCCAGCCTGGAATTCAGAGCTTGTACCCTGCACGTTAACAGAGAATAAAGCCATGATTGCACTCATGCCTGATATTGATGTAATAAGCTTGAATTGTGCACTATAATCCTGCCTTCTAAATTTATTTCCACATTAAAAATAAAGGTAAAATATAATCACTTTTGAGCAATATTTTCAGCTCTGTCAGCAGAGAGAGCATTGCTTTTCAGAGAGTAAGTAATAGCATTAAGAATACTTCCAAAGGGTCTAAAAGAAAAGCCAGTGAGAAGGGTTTGTGTTATCTGCAAATAATTTGTGTTCAGCAGGTTTTAGGACTGACAGCCCTGTCTGACTCATCTTTTGTTTAATTAAATGAGACAGCACCTTCCATTGAAGGCAATATAACACATCTAACCCTCCTTTTTATCTAAATCATATCTGTTGTGAGGTGTGGAGCTCCCCAAGATTGTCACCAGAGGGATAGTTTGGGAATAGTGCCGTTATGAGGCTTCAGTAACTCCAGCACTTGTTAAGAGAGACTTCTCAGAGGTTCTTAATTTCTTTCAGATCCTGGAACAACAAAAAAATATCCAGTGTGCATGAGAGAAAGCTGACCTGAGAGAGTGAGTGTAAGAACTGAACTTCCATTTCTTCTAGCTACTCTAAATAATTTATCACTTCTAATACAATTAGATCTACTATTCCCAATGAAATCAAGACTGTAGATTATAGTCTAAAATAAGCAGCTAATTGTATAAAATAGACCAGGCTGTAAACTGTGGGCAAAGCAGATGGACAATGGAAAAGAAGACAGAGAATAACCAAATGGGAATAAAAATGTGGTTATCCCAGGTGAAGGTACTGATCAAAGCCAATCAGCAACAGTAATCACAGCTGACAGAAACAAAATTACTCTGGAATCACTGAAATAGAGAGGGATGATTGACTGGTGGTATGCACTCTGATTGTTGTGCTTACTACTAGTAAGGAAAAAATTATTAACCATTTATACAAATGACAATCAATCAGCAACATCAAAAATCCTCACCAAGTTTCATATCCTTTGTCCCCTCAAAATTCTGTCAAAACAGATGTTATCTACAGCATTGCCTAAAGGGGCCAGCAACGTCTGCCTATTTCAAACAAATCTGTGTTATCCAATTTGCTGAAATCAATCTGCATGTGCAGATTAATTTGGGACTGTAGATCTGTGAGTGCATCTTAATTTCCTCAGCAAGAAAAGAAAATGAAATCATGTCAGGAAGATAGACCAGCTGCAAGAAAAGAGCTAGCTGATAGCTGTGCAAAGGGTCCTTTAGGGCTATCATGTTTACCAAATTTAAAAGGCTGGCACCAACAAAAATGTGAGACTATATCTCCTTTTATGAAAGCTAAATCCAGAAATGTCTTTCAAGTTCAAAAACAGAAGATAGCTTTTGTCAAACCTGATTTCTTACTTCTTCAGAAAACATCCTAAAGTTTCCTAGGCTGAGTTTTATGTTTGAAATGGCAACTTTCAAAATACTGTATTTCTATACTTTAAGAACAAACAAGGAATTTGACATCAACTAATGCCTGAGTCTAACACAGCTCCTTGACTTTGCATGTGCTATTTGATTCACTTTTTATAAAATCAGCACAGTAAAGAGTTTTCCTGTTTTAAGGCAGGTTTCCTTTTCTAAGGTAGGTTTATTTCCCATACCAAAGCCTCCTTGTTTTCAGGCACCACACACAAAGACATAAAAACTGATGACTCTTCTTGCTCCCCTGCTTTGGGAACACCCCCACTTGCCTTCCTCTCCTTTCTGCCAGCAGAAATGTGTGTTTCTTTCATTCTTCCCATACTGGAGGCTCTGTGAAGGATGATCTATCCCGTTAAACTGTCTTTAAGCAGGATGAATGTAATTACCCGAGCTGGAATGTATCCAGGACGCTGGATTTAACAGCCATTAAAAATCTTGTTAAACATTTGTCATACCTTCTTAAAGCGCCACACACAGTGACAGCTTGGATCTGAAAGGTGGTGGTTCAGAACAGCACTGCTCTTACACCGGTGCCTTTGCTCCTCAAACAGAGCAGAAGTGAATGTCCCAGTCATGGGGACAATGTGATGGATGATGCATCAATGGACTTTGCATTTCTCACATACTTTGCACCCAAACATCTAAAGAAGGGCTGAAGTAAGCTTTGGCAAGACTTCAGGTTTGGTAACTGGTTGTTAGTTTGAGCACAGGAAGACGGGAATGTGGCTTGTCAAAATCACAGAGCAAATTTTACAGCAGAGCAGGGAATGGAAATATCCTGGGGAGCTCACCTCTCCTGCACAGGGATCTCTCCTCCCCATGCCAGAGGCTCTACAAGAGTTTTAAACACAGAAATAAGCTGGTATGGAGCCCCATGGTCCAGACTTACACTCAAGTGTGAGTGCAAGATTTGTGCCTCAATTAACAATTCCTTAATCGATTAATTACATCAAATAAGAACAGTCACAGAAAGAAAAACTTTAAAGAAATTATTGCCAAAAGCTCCTATTTCTCTCACTAACTCTCACCTCCTGTCACATTTGGGGATATTTTTTGCAAAATCTCTGACACTTGCAAGGCGCTTTCCATGAGTGAGAAATGTGGAATGAGGCTACTCATGGGATAAATGGCCCAAGTATGGCAGGGCATGGGCTGGAGGTGGATTGATGCAGCATAAGCTCTGACTTCTTGATATTCTGGCAGTGGAGAGAGTCCAAGCTGACCTTTCAGGACAGTGTTGCATGAGAATATTTGGAGAGGAGGAATCGTTGGGAAAAAGCCGTTTGTTGAGGAAATGTTGATATATAACTGGTTCTGTTTGTAAATTAACGTGCAAGATGACCCCACCATCTTTTCCTGCACAGCTGGTGCAACACACGTTGTGAAGAGAATCGACCTGTTATTCTTAGAGTGTAAGCTGTTCGGTTAAGGTGCTTACAATTGGTTTCATGACTGTAGCTCATTACCAGAAGACATCTTCTGCTTTATAGGCTCATTTTTAATATGCATTTATATTTAAATGAAATGTTGTAGCTTGATCCAGTTTTCATTACAAATTCAGATCTTAAAAGGAAGTGGATAATAAATCCCAAGTTAAATCTAAAGTTACTTATGCCATGCCCCAAATGCTAATGGAGAAAGTAATGCACTGCAGACAAATAAAAGAAAGTGACTTTATTCTAATAAAGCAACTTATCTCTAGATTTCTATCCTCCATATTCTGAGCCTATGATAAGTATTGCTAATGCAGCACTCACCACTGGTTCTTCAAATACATGGTACCAGTGGTATTTGCTTATCCAGCTGTATTTGTTAATCCACTGAAGTCCTGTGTAAGGCAATCCTTGATTACTCTTAGCCATGAGGAGCTTTTGACCTTCATCAAGACTGGCTGCTATCACCAGCTGGCTGAAAGAAATTTGCTTAAGTGAGAGTCATATTTCCTTCATAGTTTTTCTGGTTCCATGTTTAACCTTGAAAAAGACCATGTTTCTTTTAGGAAAGAGAGAAACACCAGCTGAGCTTGTTGCTCAGAGCATGTTGGACTCCTGGTTTACTTTTGAGCCTATTAAAGGTCAAGCGCCTGCGCTCATCCTAGAGCACAGTCTCAGCAAGGAGGTTTTGTAGGAAAGGTACAGAAATTTTTGCCTTCTCTGAAAAAAAAGATTGGCAGCTTCTAAAACAAAAACAATCAGTCAATCAAACAAGCAAACCCAACTGCCTTAATCTGGAGAATGGAGTATGACAAAGAATATTAAAAGAAAAAGATCTTTTTGAGGGAAGTACTGGCAATATTTGCCCATTTTATATAAACAGAGGAAAAAGGTTTGCAAAATGTAGAAGTATGAAAAGAAGACCACCTTAGCATGATTTAGATCAGCCTCAAACAACAACTGCTCTCTAAAAGCTATAAGGAATGCTTTAAAAGTCAGTATTTGCTATACTTCTATCAGAGACTCATTTCACTTCACCATCCCAAACAGTTTAAGCTAACTGTGCTTCCCATATAGCCAGGTTAAAGGTGGGATCACTGACCCTAAGCTGAAAGAGAGTAAAATACATCACCTTCTGTAAACCAGTCTCCATTGCCTGCTGAGGGACTCCTGGCTGTGTGTCAGACACAGGTGTCTGTCACTCTAAGGCACCGAAGGGAGTCAGGAGCAGCCCCACCCCAGGTAGCAGGCACGGGCTGACAGCTGGTGTGTTCCTCCCCAGAAAGGTGCTGGTAGCATGGGACCAAGGCAAGCCTGGTGCTCTGGAAGAACAAGAACTAACAGAGAGACTGGACTGTGCAAAGGTTGAATTCAACCACTTCGTTCTCAGTGATCCCGTCCAACAGCTCTGCACCACTCCATGACTTCCAGTTAGATGCATGAAATGCAATTATTTCAAATCTTTCACAGAGGATTAGCCTGGTGAACTCTAAAGCCACAAGGGGTGCAATTTTCAGTTTTACCTTGTTTTAATATTACAGAATTCAATGTTAAATTAATTTTTAAAAAATTCCTGGATACAATGCCAACAGAAGTAGATAAACACTAAGAATTCCTGGTTATCTTACATTCCCTTATGGGATTGTTCACAACATTTATGAATAATTTTAAAATCAGATTACCATCTGTAATTTCTTGCCCCATTTAGTGACAAAAATGACTGGGTTCGATTCCACTGAAGCGGTGCACCTTTGGAAAACTTTTGTCCAAGAGTTAATACTGTTCTAAGAAAGATGTATATAAGCAAAACTGGTGAGGATGGGGCTGAAAGAAAAGTCTGGAAACATGGCAACATTTCCTACAATGAAGTCTCCAAACATCTACAGTTTCAATAATAATTCTATTCCTGCAGTGATTGAATCAAGATATCCCATTAACTTAATAATCTAAAACCAAGCTAAATTACTGTGGCTAGAATTACAATAACAGATACAATGTAAACAAACAAAAAGAACCCATAATAATTGAAACATTTTAGTTTAATGCTGTCACTTAATAATGCCTGGATCTCATTCCAAATGGGAATAAGCAACACAATGGAATGAAAATATCTTTTGATGAACCACAGAGCTAGGGTGCACTCTGGCATCTGGCTTAATACAGCTAGATACTTTTAAGTCTTATCTTGGTATACCCACAGTGCACAGGTGAATGGGTTTCACTCAAACTCAAAAAGTGAAAAAGGAAGGTGGTAACAAACTTGGTTTAGTGTGGGATGTACCCATACATATGTGTGCATGGCAGAGGGCAAAATCAAATGAAGATTATGTGGAGGCACCGCTGTTAGAGGAGTCCTTGTAGGGTTGCAACAAGCAAAAAATGAGATAGATATTTGAGTTAAAGGACTCACTAGCAAATGGTTTGGTAGTGTCAGGATATCTGTGGTGGGACTGTCCTGAAGTTAGGGAGAGGGATTTGGTGTGGGATCTTTGTAAATCATTAAGAGTTCATTGGCCCTAATTTCCATTATTGGTTGTTCCTCCAACAGGATTTAATTTACTGTCTACATTTTGACTAATTTCCTGTTTTGAAAAAGAAAACATCACCAGCTCTGTAAACCAAATGAGATCAGGTGTGTACCAAGACAGGAGAAAACAACATTTGTGATGCTCTGTAAATCCACTGTAAATCAGCAAGACAGATTCTTCTTATATGGCCCGTTTTTTGCCTCCTAAAACAATGGAGACTTACTTTGATTTCCTTTACCATTTTGCTCATTGCTCAATTCTCTCTACTGCCCCTTTCACCTCAAGAGCAGAAGCATTGTTTTCTTTTAGGCCCCAGACAGCTCCACTGCGTTCTTTTCTCTTTCTGTATGGACTAATCCCAGGTTTAGCTTTACCTGGCTGGTAAATGGCAGCTGAATTAATTTGTTTCAGACCAAATCTCTTGTAAGCTCTGCAAGGCCCTGTCATAATATTTTCTTTTTGTAAAGAGATTGCATATCTTTGTGCTTTGGTGAGCAAGTCAGAGAAGGAGTTACTGCTTTGTCTTGCTTTGTATTTCTCTGTATCTAAGAAATAAACATTCCCTTTTCATTCTTTGCCATAGCTGTAGCTATTTTACTGGTGAAGAGCAGCTTTTTGCTGCCAAAGTGGATGCTCAGGGCAAGCTGTGTCACAGAGTAGGGAAGGTCAGTGTTGATGACCACTGTTGTTGATGACCAATGATTACCTGAGGAGATCCCTGACATGTCTTCATGTCAATGAGATCAGAATCCAGCCTGCTGCAGTTGTGGGTGAGAGTCCTGTTGCTTTCTAGGAATTACTAGGTGGGATCTTATTTGTCCTTTTAAATACTCAGGCACAAATTGCTCCAAGCTGTTGACTTATAAAAATGTCTACTTTTGGTCCCTCTTTCTTTTTGCCCCACAGCTACTGCTGGAACAAAAGTAAATGCTAGCTAAATACATCAATTGATTTTCATGTCAAGGTGTAAGTGCCCTGGCAACAGTAGCCTGGGAGAGAAAATAACAAGGTTCATGCACTTGTGCCATGTGAAAAGTCACAAACTGTTTCTCTTCACAAAATGATGGCTTAAGTTTGTTAATGTGTTTTTCTGACAAAAAAAAATAAATGTATGATTAATAAGGTATGAATCTTACTCTACTGGCTACCAGACTGGTGGTGAATGCACCACATGCTCAAACACACTGCTCTGCATCAAAGCATCATCTGAAAAGATCCAGCAGAAATGGATACTCTGTAGTATAAGCACAACAAAAAACTCCATCAGTCATAGGAGTGTAACAAGGAGAAGGCTTAAAATTAGGCCCAAGGTTCATAAACATGAAGTGATTTGTTCCGTGTGGAGCTGGGACTCCACACTTCCCAATGCCCTTTGGAAGACCCTCCTTACCAGAGAACAGAGCCGTCTGCAACAGTGGGCAAATATAAAAGTTTCATTCTAAACTCCTGAGCCTGCCATTTCCTCCCCTAAGTTCTCAAGCTGAAAACATTTCTAATGATATAAAATTCATAATAGAGAGCTCTGTTCTGCACTGTCTGCCTGATGTGCCATTGCAAAGCCCTTTGTCTGCCACTCATAAAAAGTCAGAAACCTTAATTTTTGTTCACACCAATTAGCACTTGCTTCCTGGAGCCGCAGTGCTGACACCAAGCCCCAAGTGAATAATGACAGCCTGTGTCACGCCAGCAGGCACTGAGCAGGTCAGCTGAGCCTCAGACAGCCTCAAGAGGAAATGCATCTCAGCAGTGACGTATGTTAATTTTCAGTTCATCTTTTTTGCATTGGGGTCTTAATTGTTGGACTAGATGGTCTTAGAGGTCTTCCCAACCTCAACAATTCTATGATTCTGTGATTCTACACAGCATCTTCACAAAGGAGTCAAGGTTGAAGCAGTTACTGGGTGTTGACATGCGTTACTTTAAAGCCTACTTAAAAGAATTTAAGGGCTCTTCACATGCAGTGTGGTTGTCACATTTGGCTCACATTGAAGCATGAAGAGATCACAAGTTAGAGCAATTTATGTCCCAGGTTTTGCAGTGGTCTGCGTTCAGCATCTTTGCAGCCCATTTAAAAATTCAAATTCAAATGTCTGTGCCAGATGGAGATGAATGCTGTCTGAGGCAGTTCTGGGAGTTATATCTGGGGCTCCTTACAGTAGAAGCAAAGAGTGGCTTCTTTGGAGAAAACTTGATCCCTGTCTTTATTGATATCCTCTGTCTCATTAAGAAGCTCCATGTGGAGAACAATGCAAGGTGTTGTTTTGCTGGGCCCTCCAACAAGGCAGATTTTCCCCACCACAGGCCTGGTGAGTGAAAACTTCCACAACAGAACCCAGGATGGGAATAAAGCTCAACATAGGAGTTCAGTGTGAGCTGGGCAGTTTCTCATTGGCTTCAGTTGCTCTTTCACTGCTGGTTCCATGGCTGGGTTTGGATGCTTGTGGCTTCACTTCCAGCTACAGCATTTTGTCCATGGTTCCCATTTAAATGTGCTGCCTGTGGCTGTATTATTTTTAATTGGAGCAGGTCTGGCACTCCCCATCAGTCTTGCTGTGGCTTTAAAAGAAGCAGAGGCAGGAAGAAGGCCCACACGTTGCTGAGCTGAACTCAGCTGAAGTGGACTGAAATCAATTTGTTTGCAACGCAATTTGACATTTTAACAAAACAGTGGCAAATAACTGCAATTTCCTTTTTATTGTGCTAAGAATAGGAACACAGAGAACAGAAAATGGCATCTTCATTGCACCTGAAGAGTTGAGGCAGTAGGAAGGATCGAATCCATTAGTTGATTTTGACTTGGCGTGTAAATGCTGCTTTTTCTCCACTAGCGTTACTGAATACCTTTAATTTAAGAAGAGTTTTTATAATTTACATCTTGGCTTTCTGAGGAATAATCTGTTAGAGAAAGGAGAGGAAAAAAACATGGTCTAGCTGCAGGTCTGAGAAGGCTGTGTGTCAACAGCGATTTTCATTTCTGTAAGATAGATCTCTTCCTTAGCTACACAACTTTCTTAGTAATTATGCATAATGACTGCAGTTTTACATAATGACAACACTTGCATATAATGACTGCATGGGCCATGACAACTTAACTTCTACTGTATTGGTCTTTTAGCTTTCAATTGTGTAATATTTAAGGAAAGACAAGACAACACACACACCATCAAAAAGCTGGCATTCAGGCATGTCTTTACTCTTAAATAAAAAATAGTTTGAACTTGTTGGAAGGACGGGAATTAAATTGTTGCCAAATTACTTCAAAATGCCAGATCTCAAGCGATGGGAGCCACTTGCCAAGCACAGAAATTGTCTTTACTGTCTGAGGAATGACAGAGCCTGGGTACACAACAGAGAGCACCAACACCAGGAGTCGTCCAGCTTACATCCTCTTTTATGAGCTGACTCTCAGAAAAAACACCTTAGATTTATAGTTGAGGCATAGCTGGATAGCTTAAAAAACCCAGTGTGGAGCTGAAAGCTGTAAGGGTGAAATTCCTGCCTGTCAGAAAAGCTGATGGACAAGACTCATGCAGGTCAGGAAGCCTTTTCTGCCCAGGAGCTGGTGACAGATGCTCCAGGTCTGAATGGACATTTCCCAAAGGCTTCAGTTTCAGAGGTCAGTGAATGACCTTCCTCTACTTGGGCAGGGTTAAAAGCTCTGCGCGTTCCAAGGAGTAGCTAGGTACCTCACCAATTCTGCAGTATTGCATCTCTGGTCCCTTACATATGTATTACGCTCTTTTTTAGTTTATTGGAATGACTTTTCAGTTGCCCAGAAATTTCAGAAAAGACAGTGCACATCTGTCGTGAGTTTACCCAGGAAGGGTCAGTCTTTTAAGTGACTTATGGTGCAGGAAGCAGTGCACCTTGCTTCCTGGGAAACAGAGCCAATGACCAGCTAGTTTTGAGTATTGATGAGTGTATAATCTAATTAAAAGTTGTTCCGCCTCCAGGGAAAAAACCATATTTAAGAAAGATACACCTGAAAAAAACCTTCTTTTCTTGTCTTGTTGCTGCGAGAGAAGCAAGTCCTGTGCTTCTCTCTCTGGTAAGGCTGGGC
>VZTJ01002532.1:15765-26233 GCA_013397795.1 Orthonyx spaldingii | reverse complement strand
CATCCCATTCCCAGCACATCCCATTCCCACCGCATCCCATTCCCACCGCATCCCATTCCCACCACATTCCATTCCCAACACATCCCATTCCCAGCACATCCCATTCCCAGCACATCCCATTCCAAACACATCCCATTCCCAGCACATCCCATTCCCAACACAACCCATTCCTGGTTCATCCCATTCCTGGCACGGAGGATCCCTGTCCCCAAAGGACAGGATTCACACCCCGTCCTTCCTCCCACAGCTCCATGAAAATCGAGGAGAGCCTCTGGTCCCGGATCCGCTCCTACCTCTGCTCCTACGTCTACATTCCCGAGGAAGGTGGGAATTCCCATGGAATCATGGAATGCTTGGGGTTGGGAGGGATTTATGGATCAGCTGGGCCGTGCCGGCCATTCCCGCTATCCCAAAATGCTCCGAGCCCTGTCCAGCCCAGCCTGGGATGGGACAGCTGCAGTTTTCCTGGAAAAGATTCTTCAGGGAATGCCGGGAGCAGCCGGGGGCTGGATAAGGGAATGAAACCTGCACCGAGGGGATGAAATCCCGGACGGATCGGGAATGGGAGCCGCTCCTTGGAGGCGACAGGGAGTGTCCTAGGAGGCGGCAGCCCCAGGGAGGTGGCGCCTGAGCTTCCACGGAAAAGCAGGATGGACCCACCCCTCCATCCCCCCAGGAATTCCCTGTGGAAATCCCGATCCGCAGCTCTCCCTTTGCTGCGAGGACCCTCAGCCTGCCCCGCTCTTCCCCGCCATCCCAAATCCCATTTTTCCAGATCCGGATCCCCTCTCCCACCTTTCCCCGCAGGATTCCGGATCCCGCTGACCCTCGTGGTGTCCGTGGCCATGGCCGTGATCGCCGTCTACCAGGTGACACCGGGATCCCGGCTCCAGGATCGACATTCCTTACAGAATTCCCTAAATCCATCGGGATCCATGTCCCGGAGCTGACGTGGCCCCCGCACCCTCGCAGGTGGCTCTGCTGCTCCTGGTGGCCTTTGTTCCCAACATCCAGATCGTCCGGGCGGGAATGACCAAGGACGTGGTGGTGCTGCTGGTGCAGTTCGGAGTGGTGCCCTCGGAGCGCCCGGCCGTGCCGGGGGACATGGAGAGCGAGCTCCGCACCGCCCGCCACTACCTGTGGTCCCTGGAAGGTGCCTTCCCCGCCGGATCCCCGCTCCAGACAGGATCTGGGGGAATTCCGAACCCACAGGACAGTCAGGGATGGGGAAAATTCCAGGGGAAGGACGGTCATGGATGGAGAAGATCCCAAGAGGCTTTCAGGAGATTCCAAACCCAGAGGATGGTCAGGAATGGGGAAAATTCTGCAGAATTTTAGGAAGATTCCTCTCCCAGAGGATGGTTAGGGATGGGGAGAATTCCAAGGCGAGGAGGGTCAGGGATGGAGAAGATTCCAAGGAATTTTAGGAAGATTCCTCACCCAGAGGAGGGTCTGGGATGGGGAAAATTCCAGGGGTATTTCAGGAGGATTCTGAACCCAGAGGACCGTCAGGGATGGAGAAGATTCCAGGGGGAAGACAGTCAGGGATGGAGAAGATTCCAAGGGGATTTCAGGAGATTCCAAACCCAGAGGACAGTCAAGGATGGGGAAAATTCTGGGAAATTTTAGGAAGATTTCCTTGCCCAGAGCACGGTCAGAGATGGGGATAATTCCAAGGGGAGGAGGGTCAGGGATGGAGAAGATCCCACGGAATTTCAGGAAGATTCCTTGCCCGGAGGATGGTCAGTGACAGGGAGAATTCCAAGGGGATTTCAGGAGATTCCTAACCCAGAGGACAGTCAAGGATGGGGAAAATTCTGGGGAATTTAAAGAAGATTCCTCGCCCAGAGGATGGTCAGGGATGGGGAGAATTCCAGGGGGAGGAGGGTCAGGGATGGGGAGAATTCCGGGGGGATTTGCGGAGCGGCTGGCAGGCGTGGGAGGGGCGGCGCAGGGATGGGGCTGTGCCAGGCTGGCGCGTGCCAAGGCGGGAAGAGACATCGGGAAAAGCCGCTGGGAAGAGCCGGAGGGAAGAGCTGGAGGGAAGAGCTGCGAGCTTGGAAATCTGCCGGCATCGAACAGATGGGCCTCGGATCCCGGGAGAGTGGAAATCCTTGGATGGGGGGATGAGGGAAGAGCTGGGATGAAGGGATAGCAGGGATAAGGGGATGGTAGGGATAAAAGGATAGTAGGAATGACGGAATTTCTAGGATCAGGGAATAGCAGGGATGAGGGAATTTCGGGGATAAAGGGATATCAGGGATGGAGGAATAGGGATAAAGGCATAGTAGGGATGAGGGAATTGCAGGGATGAAGGAATAGCCGGGATGAGGGAATTCCAGGGACACAGGCATAGCAGGGATGAGGGAATTTCTGGGATCAGGGAACAGCAGAGATGTGGGAATTTCAGGGGTAAAGGGAATAGCAGGGATGAGAGATAGCAGGGATTAAGGAACTTCGGGGATAAAGGGATATCAGGGATGGAGGAATAGGGATAAAGGAATAGCAGGGATGAGGGAATTTCAGGGATCAGGAAACAGCAGGGATGAAGGAATTTCCAGGATCAGGGAATAGCAGGAACGCCCCCTCCTTCCTTGGATCCCACCAGCTCCAGGAAGGATTTTTGCAGCTTTTCCCGGATCCCCAAACCTCTCTCATCCCGGTTTTTCCCTGACGTCTCCATCCCTCCTCCTGCTTTCCCGCAGAGCTCCCTTTCCCAAGAACCTCTTCCCGGCCCCCTCCATCCCATCCCATCCCAGCTCTCTCCCAGGATTTTCTCAACCCCTGGATTTCCATTCCCACCCAGAAGGAATGCGGGACAAAAATCAGGAAACTGAGGCGAGGCACCCATCCCTCACCCCCGAGCCACAATTCCCGCTGAACACCCATTCCCGGCGTGATTCCCATCCCAAATCCGTGATTTTTTTCCCGGTTTTCCCGCAGTCTGCTACATCTGCTCACTGGTGCTGTGCTGCCTGCTGACCTGCGCCGCGCTCCTCAGGACGCTGGTGACGCACAGGTGGAACCACCGCCCCGTTCCCAAAATTCCCAAAATTCCCAAAATTCCCAAAATTCTCGGGCTGGGTCACAGCCGGAATTCTGCCCCCAGGTCCAACCTGAAGGCGCTGTACCAGGGGGCCGTGCTGGACGTCTTTTCCAAGGCCCAAATCCTGCGCCCTTCCCGGGAAGCCATTGTCTGCTGGATCAGCTTCGCCAGCTTCCAGGCGGCCTTCGCCTGCCTGGGTAACGGATTTGGGGGATTTTTGGGGTTTTGGGGATTTGGGGATGGATGGATGGATCCCGCTTTTATTAAGGATCAAGAAGCGATTCCCCGTTTTTCGCCTCGTTTCGTGGGGTTTTTGTTCCCCTTTCCCCAAACGCAGCCGGGTGTTGGGAACGCTGAATGGTTGGGAAAAATGGGAAAAATGGGTTGGGAATTCAAAGAGGAAGAGGGAGCAGGATGATGTTCGGGTTTGGCTGGATCCTGAATATTTGGGTGGGAAAAGCAGGCTCTGGTCCCCTCAGCGCATTCGGGGGGTTTCTGATCCCCATCCCAGCTTGGATCATCCCAGGAATGGAGTGGGGATCCCAAAAAGAGGGAAAATCTTCCCATCCCCATCCCTGCCTGTATCTCCCTTCCTGGGAGATTTGTGGGATGGTTGGCAGACCCCAAAGAACAGGAAAATCTTCCCATCCCCATTCCAGCCTGGATCATCCCGGGAATGGGGTGGGGGACCCCAAAAAGGGGGAAAATCTTCCCATCCCTATCCCAGCTTGGATCTCCCTTTCTGGGAGGATTTGGGATGAGGGAGGAACCCCAAAAGCTGGGAAAATCTTCCCGTCCCCATCCCAGCCTGGATCATCCCGGGAATGGGGTGGGAGATCCCAAAAAGAGGGAAAACATTCCCATTCCCCTCCCAGAGATCTCATTGCCTGGGAGGGTTTGGGGTGAGGGAGGGACCCCAAAAATGGAGAAAGGCCTCAGAGCACAGGGAGGGATAAAAAAGATGGAATTTGTCCTGAAATCCCACGGGGAGCACTGTGTGGGGAGCGCAGGAGGCAGGAGCGGATCTGGAGGAGTTTTTATGGGAATTTGGGGAATAGGAGCCATTTTTCCATCCCAGATCCTCGCTCCGTGTCCCCTCCCCAGGTCTCCTGATCCAGCAGGTGATTTTCTTCCTCTGCTCTGTGGCCTTCACCTTCCTGGTGGTGATCCCGCTCCAGGCCGGCACTGGTTCCCCGCTCTTCGGGATCATCCGGAACATGTGGTGAGCCCTCGGGAAGGGTCAGAAATCCCAAGGGATGTCCCTGGAGGGGTTTGGGATGCTCCATTTGGGGTTTTTCCAACACCTCCAGCACTGCCACAGCCTGGGGTGGTGTTTTGGGACGTTCCCACTGCCTTGGACCATTCCTGATACTTTGGGACATTCCCGGTGTTTTGGGACATTCCCGGTGCCCTGGGACATTCCCGGTCTCCATCCTGGCTCTCCCCTCCCGCCCAGGCCCTTCTGGCTGACCCTGGTGCTGGCCGTGCTCCTGCAGCACCTGCTGGCCCATTCCCAGTTCCTGGAGCGGCATTCCCTGCGGAAGGAGATCACCAACAGGTACAGGATTGTCCCCGGTTGTCCCCACTGGGAATTCCAGGGGAATTCCAGGTTCCCACAGAGGTTTCTCCAGATGTTTTGGCCTGGATTTTGGAGCGGTGACACCGGTGAAGGTGGCCCTGCTCCTCCAGCCCCATTTCCAAGCCTGGGAATGTGCAGATCCCTCGGGATCGGCAGGGTGGGGTCGTCACCACTGGCAGACGTTGTCCCTCACTTCCAATGGTGTCACCACCCAACACCGGGGTGACAGAGGAGCCCAAGCGTCCTCCTGGCAGGGCAGTGAGGCTCTCCCAGGCCACCCATCCCAGGCCACCGGTACACATTGTCCATCACTCCCGCTGGTGTCACCACCGGGGTGACAGAGGAGCCCAAGTGTCCTCCTGGTGTGGCAGAGAGGCTCTCCTGGAGCGGTGTCCATCCCGGGCCACCAGCAGATGCTGTCCCTCACTCCCGCGTGGTGCCACCACCCAAGACTGGGGTGACAGAGGGACCCAAGTGTCCTGTCCCACCCCCTGGCAGGGCAGTGAGGCCCTCCTGGAGCAGTGTCCATCCCAGGCCACCAGCACACGTTGTCCCTCACTCCCACTGCTGTCACCACCGGGGTGACAGAGGGACCCGAGTGTCCTGTCCCACCCCCTGGTGTGCCAGAGAGGCTCTCCTGGAGCTGGTGGCCTCCATCCCAATACCCCAACCCCACGTTCCAGCTGATCCCTCAATCCCTGAGGAGCAAAGGAGCTCCTGATGGTTTCCCAGGAGCCTGGAGGGTGTTTCCTTCTCCCTGCCTCAGCTGGACTCGGGGTGGGGCGGCCGGGAGTTTGGTGTGGCCGGACTTTCCCCGGGAAGTGTCCGGTCCATGCTGCGGCATTGGCGTTCCTCTCAGGCGCGCTCTGTCCGTCCTCGCCTTCCTGCTCTTCCCCACCAACGTCCTGGTGGGCGTCATGGCCGGCGTGTGGCGCGTGGTCATCTCCGGCCTCTACAACGCCATCCACTTCGGCCAGCTGGACATCAGCCTCCTGCCCCGCTCCGCCGAGAACTTCGACCCAGGTGGGCACCGGCCGGAGCGGCCTCTCGGCCACCAGCGGGGTCCTGGTGCCACCACGGAGCTGCCGGGGTTGAGGGTGACCTCAAAGAGTTGGGAATGGGACAACAGGAGCAGGTGGTGCCAGCTGGGTCTGGCTTTTGTATCCCAAAAAATGTTTGGTGACCCTTTGGGGTTCACCAGTGGTCACCTCGTGTCCAGGGGAAAAGGAGGGGGGACCTCAGGGCTTCCTCTGTTTTTCCTGCCAGGATTGAGGGTGGCTTGGAAATGGGACAATGGGAGCAGGCGGCTTTTCCCGATTCCTGCTTGGTCCTGCTTTTTTATCCCAAAAATTGGGGAATGATCTTTAGGATTCACCAGTGGCCACCTCGTGTCCTGGGATAAAGAGGAGGGACCTCAGTCCTGCCCCTGCTTTCCCACTGGGATTGCAGGAGCGTCACAGGCAGAGCTGGATCCTTCCCTTGGCTCCGGGGCGGAACGGAGCGGGAATGGCAGCGGTGTCCCCGTGACCGCGGGCGCTGTCCCCGCAGGGTTCCGCACCTACTGCCACTACCTGAGGGTGGAGGTGACCCAGTGCCACCCGCTGGTCAGGGCCTTCTGCTGCCTGCTGCTGTCACCCGGCCACCCGGAGCCGCCGGCACCGCCCCGGGACACGCGCCTGGAGGAAGGTGGGACCTGGGGGGGACCTGGGGGGCTCTGGGGACCTCTGGATGGCACCTCTGGTTGGTGTGGGGACACCTCTGTGCATCCATCCATCCGTCCGTCCATCCATCCGTCCGTCCGTCCATCCATCCATCCATCCATCCATCAATCCATCCGTCCGTCCGTCCATCCATCCATCCATCCATCCATCAATCCATCCGTCCGTCCGTCCATCCATCCATCCATCCATCCATCAATCCATCCGTCCGTCCGTCCATCCATCCATCCATCCATCCATCAATCCATCCGTCCGTCCGTCCATCCATCCATCCATCCATCCATCAATCCATCCGTCCGTCCGTCCATCCATCCATCCATCCATCCATCAATCCATCCGTCCGTCCGTCCATCCATCCATCCATCCATCCATCAATCCATCCGTCCGTCCGTCCATCCATCCATCCATCCATCCATCAATCCATCCGTCCGTCCGTCCATCCATCCATCCATCCATCCATCAATCCATCCGTCCGTCCGTCCATCCCCATCCCGCTCCCTCTCTCCCATCTCCGTTTCATTCCCTGAATCCTTTCCCTGTGTTCCCGTCTCCCTCCAGGCCTGCAGCTGACCCATCCCGAGTGTCCGGCTGCGGGCCGGGCGCAGCCGCGGCGGCTCCGGGCGCGCTGGTGGGTGGCCTACACCCTGCTGCACAACCCCTCGCTGGCCGCTTCCCGCAAAACCGCGCTGGCCGACCCCACGGCCAACGGCACCCGGCCCTGACTGCCCGGGAATCCCGGCCCGTTCCCGTCTCCCCGTGACTCCCCTTTCCCTGGATTTATCCCTGAATCCACACCACGCCACTCCCAAGCTCATGAGGTGTCAGCAGGGCCACCTCCGAGCCCAGCCCGGATGGAGCCGAGCCCAGGAAAACCCTCCCGGCATTCCAGAAATATTCTGGGAGTCGCTCCTGTGATGAGCCCGGTTCTCAGCGGCCGCTTTTCCCACACTGGACAATTCCCAGGACGCAGGGAAAGAGGCAGAAGGAGCTGGAGGGATCCTCGGAAACCATCAGGAATTTGCCCTGCAGAGAAAATTCCCATTCCCAGCTCCTCCCTTCCCCGTCCTGGCTATGTTTGGGCTCCGTATCCACTCCCGAGACTTTTTTCCCCTGATTTTTTGAAGGATCAGATCCCAGCTGCTCCTGCTCCAGGCTGTTTTCCACCCCAAAATTCCCAATTTTGTGGCGATCCCACAGTTTTCCCTCAGAGCGGAGCTGGGATCCATGGAAAACCTCCCTGGGAATTGCCAGGGAAGGAGAATAAATCCATCCCTCATTCCTACGGCCGGGATGTGCGTCGTCCCTTGGATATTCCCAGTTCTGGCCAGGTTTGGGAATTGGGACCATCCCAATCCCAAATCCAGGTTGGGATGACCTCGCCCGGTAGGGATTTTGGGGAATCTGCTCCACCCTGATCCAATCCGTGATCTTGCTTTGGGGCGGTTTTATGGGAAAACAGCTCCGTTTGCATTCCCAGGGTTTGGGAAAGCACCGAATCCACAGATTTGGGAAGGGTGGGAATGGGAACAGGGAATTTCGGGGGTGAAACATCAATGGGATGGGAACAAGGTGGTGCTGGATCTCCTCTTCCTGCCCTGAAATCCCTAAAATAAAAAATAATAATAATAATTAAAAAAACCCTAAAATCCCTTAAAAAAAAAAAAATCCCTAAAATCCCCCAAAAATCTCTAAAATCCTTTTGAAAAATCCCTTTAAAAATCCTTGAAATACCTTAAAAAATCCCTAAAAGAATCCCTTAAATCCCCCCAAAAATACCTAAAATAATAACAAAAATTCCTTAAAAAATCCCTAAAATCCCTCAAAAAATCCCTAAAATCCCACAAAAAAAATCCCTGAAATCTGTGGCGGCCCCGTGGCATGGACGGGGCTGGATTTTGGGATCTGTTTCCATAGCCCCACCCTGGGCTCTCTGGAGATTCCTTGGGAGGGATGACGAAGGTGTATCCATGGATTTATGGGATTTCCGGGATAGCAGCCGCACCCAGGGCAGGATTTGGGATTTTCTTCCCCTTCCCATCCCTGGATTTGTCTGAGGGGGAGGAATTCCCTTTTCCAGAGCTGCTCTGGAAGGCAGGCAGAGAATTCCGGGCCTAAACTGAATTTTTTTCCTCCTCATCCCAGTCTCCCAACCCTGCTCCCAGCTGAAATTCCAGGAATTGACCCCCACATCCCTCTTTTCCTAGGGGTAAAGTCGAGGGTAAAGGTCAAATTTGAGGGATCTGGGGGGATTCTCGGGGACTGGGAAGGATTTGGGGGAGCTGGGGGGATGTTTCAGAACTGGGAAGGATTTGGGAAACTGGGAGGATTCTCGGGGACTGGGAAGGATTTGGGGGAGCTGGGGGGATGTTTCAGAACTGGGAAGGATTTGGGAAACTGGGAGGATTCTCGGGGACTGGGAAGGATTTGGGGTTGCTCCAGCACAGGGAAGGATTTGAGGGATCTGGGAGATTCTCTGGGCCAGGGAAGGATTTGGGAAAGCTCCAGCATGGGGGGATTTGGGAAAGCTGGGAGGATTCTCCAGCACTGGGAAGGATTTGGAGGATCCGGTGGAATTCTCTGAAACTGGGAAGGATTTGGGAAAGCTGGGAGGATTCTCCGGCACTGGGAA
Source organism: Orthonyx spaldingii (assembly GCA_013397795.1). Taxonomy (NCBI): domain Eukaryota; kingdom Metazoa; phylum Chordata; class Aves; order Passeriformes; family Orthonychidae; genus Orthonyx; species Orthonyx spaldingii. Next base: position 17,261 of record VZTJ01002532.1, on the reverse strand, counting down.
GGATTTGGGAATGTTGGGAATGAAGGGAGCTGACCCCTGACCCAGCAGGGTTGGTGACAACCCGGGGGACCCCAGGTTTGGGCGGATTTTGGGGTGCACGGACCAAGCGAACCCCGGCTGGGTTAGGAAAAAAAAGGTGTTTATTAAAGGTGTTTATTAATTACAGGTAATGATTAATTAAAGGCATTATTTATTAAAGGTCTTTATTGCAGGTATTTACTAATTAAAGGTGTTTATTCAAGGTAATTATTCAAGGTATCTATCTAAGATAATTATTCAAGGTATTTATTGCAGGTATTTATTAATTAAAGGTAATTGTTCAAGGTATTTATAAAAGTTAATTATCAAAGGTGTTTATTACAGGTATTTATTAATGAAAGGCATTAATTAAAGGCACTTCCTGCTGTCCCTACGGGGCGTTACAAGGCCAGGGAATTCCCACCGGGAATTCTGGCCCCAGTGCTGGATCCCGATCCCAAATCCCACCCGAGGAGTTCCCGGGAATGGCTGGATGAGGAATCTTTGTCCTGGAGTGCTCAGGGAATGTTTATGGCTTAAATCCAGCTCAGCTTCCCCGATTTTCCCCATTTTCCCTCCATCCAGCCAGGTTTGGGAGCGCCGGGAATGGTTTGGGAATCTTTGGCTCAGTCCCGGAGCTGGGTCCAGCCCAGGCGGGTTTTTGGGATTGGAATTCCTGGGACATTCCAGAGGCCCATAGGTGCTCCCAGCACCCAGCCTGGGATAAAACCCGGGAGTTTCTCCCCAAAACTTCCCTGTCCAGGCTCCATCCCGACCCTGCTGTCCCCTGTCACCCCCGTGTCCCGCAGAGCCACCACTGGCACCCCCAGGACGCCATTCCCGGGCTGTTTCCCTGCTCCTGGCTGTCCTGGGAAGGGATTTTATCCTTGGATCCCTCCGCGGTGGCGGCTGCGGTGGCTCCAGGGGTGGCGATTGTCACCGCTGTCACCTCCCACGGCGACGCTTGGACAAAAGCGGGAGGTGGCACCTGGGGACACCTGGGAAGCGACGGCAGATCCCAGCTGGATCCGGGCTGGATCTGCCCCACATTCCCAGATCCCCACCCGCCCTGGGCCTGCGGTGGCTCCGGAGCACTCCCAGATCCCAGAAACTCGGGAAAGGAGAAAAGAGGACAAAACTATGGAAAAGCGGGAGCGCAGAGCAGCAGCAGCCCCAGCGCCAGCAGCGGAATTCCCGCCCGGAGCCGCGGCCCGGCCGTGCCCGCGGCGCTCCTGACGGCGCTGGGCACGCGGTAGACGATGAGCAGCTTGTCCCCGATGCCGGCGGGGTCCAGCTCGGCGCCCTTGGCGCAGCCGTGCCCGCCGGGCTGCCCGGCCTGCGGGTCGTCGCGGGGCAGCTCCTCGGCCGGGTTGGCGGAGCCGGCCAGCGCCACGTGCACGGACACGTCCCGCGTGCCCACGTCGTTGACGGCCAGGCAGGTGTAGGTGCCCTCGTCCTCCTTGCCGAAGTTGGGGATG
>VZTJ01002531.1:1470444-1494831 GCA_013397795.1 Orthonyx spaldingii | reverse complement strand
GTCACCACAAAATGTGTCTTTCATGACCTGTGACCTGTGGTCACGTCACAGCTGAATGCTCCCACAGACTGAACCTTTGTGCCCCAAGGAGCATTTGTAAGGTATGTGGGATCTACTTTTGAATCTCAAAGTGCTTCATTTGCACTTTGCAAATCAAAAGAGGGGTCTGGAGGGTAAATGACATTCCTTGTTTGTAATCCTGGCTTGTTGTGGATCTGACCTGGGCTGTGTCTGATCCTTGAAGTCACACAGGGGTGTAACTCCAGATTTGCATGTGACCAAAGCAGTTCAGTGATGCTCTGTGTTTAAGCATGACTTGCCAGCATCCAACAAGCAGGGGATGTGACTTCAGTGTGACCCTTCAGCTGCTGGTGCTCACCTGCATCCCACTAGAAATAAGTTTGTGAGTTATTGGTTCTCTTCATTCCCCTCCCTAGAGCCAGTCCTGTTGTAACAGCTTCCTTAGGCCCACAGCTCTTGTCACTGCTTATGATGGAGTGCATGGAGAGAGAAAAAAAATTCTCTCTGACCTCATGATTTCTTGGCTAAATCTGGCTGAAGACTGAATGGCTGCACCCTCCTCAGAGTGACAGGTCCCCACAGGTCTGAAGAGAAAACATCTGGTGTGCCTTTCCCTTGCTTTTGGGTTTTTCTGAGCTCTGAACTTCTTACTGCAGTTTTTAGGGCAGGAAACTTACCTTTGTTTTCTTTAAGAAGCAGACATTTGTGAATCTATGCTTGCTGATTCACCTGTTTCTGAGGAGGTGTTTCTGTGGACAGTAAACTGCATCAGACTGATGGAGATGTGAACTAAGGGGAGACCTGCCAGCCCAGAGCTCCTGAGAGCTACACTGAGCTCTTTGTCAGATTTCTCCTCTGACTTTAGCTAGATTATTCAGCTTTTCTTCCACAGTGTGTCCCTGTCTTCAAGGAGACCATCAGGTGGAAGAAATCCCAGAAGCCAATCCCCCCAGGCAGATTATGAAGAATTCATGCCTGAAGAACACTTTGTGGGAATTGACTTTTGAGGCTGAATTACTGATGCATTGACAAACCTCTGTTTTCTTTTCACAGGGAAGGAATGTCATGAGAAACAGACTGCTTAAAAACCCTACTAATCAGGTAATCCTTGAACATGGTGCTGCTCCAGGCTTCAAGTCTCCATGTCTGCAGGGATGCAGAGGTCTGTTCTGTGAATGAATGCACACTCCTGCCTAAACCTGCACACAGACATTCAAATATAGGTATAAATTACAGATGTAATTCCTCCCAGTGTATGGTAATCCTGGTTTGGTGCACTTAGCAAAACTTTGATTTATTGTGCTTTAAATACTCTGGATGACATTCAGCTCCAGATGCAGTACTGCTGTAGTTTAACCAAATATCTGTTTTGCCTGTAGCACATCCGCTGTTACACTTTCTTAACATGGAGAATGTTCATTTTTCAAGCAAATACTGTTCACTATTGGTAAGCATGTAGCTCTCCAAAATTCTTGTCAGGTTACTTTGCTGTTTCTGACAGCCTGGAGCAGAGGTTTGATGTATGTTTTATGTGTATTTATGCTGAACTGGAGAATTTGCAGCTCTTATAAAACATGTTGTATTCACCTTTGTTTTTATTCTCAGCTTTATGTAGGTAGAAGGCGTAATATCCAACCTGGTTTCCAAAGTTTCTCACCTAATTTCTGCATTTTTTGGTGGAGTCTCAGCTGTTACAGCAGAGTGCAAAAGTCTTGTAAGGGTAAGAGAAAGTGAGCAGGGTGTAAGAGTTGGGTGATCCTAGACAAGATGTTTATCTTCTGAAATGTTCAGGTGCAGGAAGCTTTAGCTGAAGTCAATAGAAAGGCTTTATGTTGTGTCCAGATTAAGACACTTTTCATTCACCCAGAAGTATCAATGCTGACAGATCTGTGTAGCTGCAGAAGGATTTGTGCTTTATCCTGACACAGGCAGCACCAGCAAAAAGGTCAGCCAGTGGTCACATCACAGCTGAATGCTCCCACAGACTGAACCTTTGTGCCCCAAGGAGCGTTTGTAAGGTATGTGGGATCTACTTTTGAAATCTAGTTTTCAAAAGGCAAAATAGATATATTTCTGAAGCATTTCTTCCTAGTCCTGGCAGTTTAACATTGGTGTGACTCAGTTCAGTGCTGTGAGTGTGCTGAGCCGAGGGAACACAGCTTGGGCTGTGCTGCTGGCAGCTGAGATAATCTAGTCATGACTTGCTGTGACTTTCTTGTTATGAAATCACTGACACTGGATAAACACAGAACACCTGCCTTCCAGCCCTTCTAACACCACCTTTTTGACTGTAAATAAGTGCTCGGTGTAGCAGTGACCTGAACTGAAGATTGTAAATGTGCAGGTGAGTGAAGACACCACAGAGCTCTGCCCTGAGACATCAGGGACAGGAGTGATCCCTGCAGGAATCACAGAGGCACAAATGGTGCTGAATTGACCTCATCACCCAGATAATGGGATTACTGGGGAGAAATGTTGTGCCCTTCAGGAATACAGTGAAGGGTTTATTGGACCAAGCACTGCAATGTTAGGGTGCAACCTTACACTGCAGCAAAGCCAAGGAAATGGCTTGTGGATGCTGGAAAGGAACTGTTCTGCCCCTGCTGCTTGCTCCCACTGCCTCCCATGAAGCAGCATTCACCTGTCCCTGCCCTGGGCCAGCCCACAGAGCAAAACAAGAAATGGAAACAGCTCCACGTAAACAGAGAATAATAATTTCTTTTGGCAGTTTGCTCCCTGACTGGAGTTTCCCCAAATGTTTTGTTTTCACAGCTGATGGGTTTTGGGTTTGAAATATGCGTGAGTGTCTTTGGGACCTTGCATTGGATGTGGGCCTGCCCTCGTTCCAATTCACAGCAAAAGCCACGTGAACTGCAGCAGGAACACGCTCGTTTTATGGCCCACAGCCTGGAAATACTCTCCTCAACACAGCGTGGCTTTCCAAAACTGGATGTGATCAACAGCATCATTGCAGTGTTTTGTTAGGTTACGTGGCCAGATAGTCTGTGAAGAAGCCAAATACAGACATGCCTGCCTTTATAGTTTGTAAAAAATGCTTTAAAAAATGGTGAAGAGTTGCCAAAAATTACTTGAGTTTTAAGTTTAATGAATATTTGCAGTTTAGAAGTTATTTACTCTGGCTGGATTTGTATATCAAACAGGAGAAAACTCACCTTGACTTAAAAGTCAAGGAAAAGTACTTGTGTTTTTACTTATTTCACCTTTCAGCTCTGATGGACTTAAAACCAAAGCTCTGGTAAGGTTTTTGTGTATTTGTCTGAGCCCATAAAGATAATCTTAGCCCTCAAGGGCTTACAGTCAAAATAATTTCTTTGCAGCTCCTTGGGTACATTAAAACAGCTGAGCAGCACCGATGGAAGTATTGTAATAGTTCACCTCCACTGTACTTGCAGGGCTGATGCCTTAAAAAAACCCAGCTGGGCATGGATAATTGAATCTGTTGCTGCTGTCAGGTTTGTAGGAATGTCTTTCTGTTTCAAAAGCCTTTTACCAATTGCACCTGTAATCACAGAAGAATCTTCCAGTAAAGCACCTCAGGCATGCAGGGAATGGAGAAGTGCACCCAGCAAGATTCCCTGTCTGCTCCTATTCTTCCCCAATCACTCTGCTGACAAAGCTTTCTCACTCTGGTGTGAAACGGTAATGTGGGAGGGGGATTCCATGGCTCCAGTCCCTCCTGACATTTTCAATGCATTTCCCAGGCCTGTTTTTCCATCCTGCAATGTAAAATTAATTTTGTTGAAATCTTGAGTGAATTAAAGTGCAACACACTGATCTCCTTGCTCAACTCATATTTGCTGTCTGCCTTATTTATGTCGAGAAGAAGCACTTGGGCATGCCAATTATCCTGTCATTTATTTGCCTTGTGCATCGAGCCTTTGGCTACTAGAATTAAACTGGAAAATACAATTAAAAGCATTAGCTGTAGCAGACATACAAAAAAATATCATTACATGCTTGACAACGTTCTCCTTCATATTGTTAATCCCTGCAGATCTACCTGTGCTATTAGATTTCATATACAGATTTTATTTTCCTTGGAAGACCACATTAATTGGAATGAGCATTTCTGTTTGTACAAGGAAAGAAAAGGAAGATGTCACCATGCTGGAAAGCCTCATCTGACTTTTCTTGGTGAGTATGGTCTAAATTTGAACTTGAATTGAGCAAATATTATTCAGGCTTCAAAATATTTGCAGATAGTTGGACAATGTTATTAGGTAACGTGTTTGGCTTGGTGCACCATGGAAAATATTTGTGTGTGAACACAAATTGTTATGTAAACACAAATTTTTACATAAACAAAGTTGGTCTGTGCTGAAAAGCAGAGAAAGGCAGCTCAGATGGGATCTGGGCAGATCCTTCCTCCCTGCACACCTCAGAAGGGAGCTCGGGCTTGAGAGCCACGCTGGTGATACCCTGCAAGGAGCAAACTTACGTACTGAGAGTGCAATGTCCCTCACTCTTCACTCCCAAATTAAAATTCATGATCAAAGAAAAGCAAAATTCTTACACAGAAAGTAGTTACAGCTAGTTGGAAAGCACTGCTGCTGAGCACAGCACTGAAATTTCTGTAGTTCATTCCCTGTGAAAGCATTTTAGGGGAAAAAGTTCCTGATAAGAAAACCTGAGATGGTCTTAACAATGCAAACCCAGGTTATTCGCCTTATCACTGAAACTGAGAATCCAAGAATGCCTAATGCTAGTGCCTCTCAATCCACTGAGTTTTATGGCCTCCCTTATGGTGAAAATATATTATTAGTCATATAAATAGCTCACAAAACACTTTAAAATATACCTCTTAGCCTCTAGTAGAAACACACCATTGCAAGAAGACTTTGTTGAAAAGACCTCACAGAAATCCCTGTTGCCCTCAGTTTAAATCTCTTCTTTACCTGTGGCTGCCACCAAGAAAGTATTTCCAAAGAAAACACATCTCTAAAGAACCAAGGGCAGGAGAAATAAAAGGGTAAGAAAGGAAGACAAATCTGGACAAGTCCAACTGAGTGGTGACTCGTCTGCATCTCCAGTGAGGTGATGGAACACACACAGGCTGGCACCTCTGCAGAGTTTAACTCTAAAAAGGTGACTTTTTCCTCACCCAGGGCCTGCATTTCCAGCCCTGCATGCAAACATATGAAATACCCCAGACATTAAATCCCAACAATAACAAAAAGCTGAAATTACAGGCATTTAGTGGAAGGACAGTGTTTTTAAGGATGGTGGTGCCAGGAGCAAGATATCTCTGGCCGTAGGCTGCTTGCAACATTTTATCGTTTCTTGTTAGTTCTGATAAAGGTTATAAAAGAGTGTATAAACCAGGCAACCTTGCCCAGCTGGACTTGTTTCATTTACTGATTACTGCTCAAGGTAGACCGGAGAGAAAACAGAAATGAAACCTTCTACACCCAGGGCAAACAAAACTTCAGATTCATGGGATACGTCAAAGCCCGTTAAAGTGCTCCTTTCCTCAGTTGTAAGGGGTTTGGTTTTGGCTGGGGAGATCTGGATACCTCCCACAAGGTTTTGCTAAAGGGCAGAACCGTCCTGATTTGCACAATTCCCAACATTTCCCAAGGTTTCTGTTCTGTGCTGCGACCTCCCGGCTCCAGCAGGGCACGGCTGAGTCAGTAAACAGGCAGGGCTTTTTGGCCAGCCTCCTTCCTTATTAGCTGTGAGCAGCAGATTGTTTGATATTTGAAGCACTCTACTGAAACCACACTGGCTCATTTGTTTTCAAACATTTCAGGGAAAGGGAAACAAGCTGAGTGGAGGGGTGGAGCAGATAAGCAGCAGTGTTTTTCCCCTCCTTGGCAAAGTGTTTTATTGATACTGTGGAAAGCACCGACTCTCAAAGTTTTGACCTTGGCTACCTGCGTTGCAGTTTGTCTGTTCAGAAAAGTGCAGTAAAATCCCATTTTATTTTGTCAGTTCCAGTCACTGCTCTCCTTGCTCTGGTGTCAGAGGTTCCTTTACCAGCACATGAGATGAAGCAGCTACAAATAATGTGGGCAAAAGTTTTCTAATCTGAGTTAGGTGTATCCCCATTGAAACCTCACTGACACAGCTTGAGAGATGCTGAGAGACGCTCAGCTGGGCCAGCAGGTCCTGCTGCCAGGCTCTTGGGGCTCCCTGTTTGTCAGCTGTGGCCCCAGAGCTCCTCAGGACAATGCCAGTCTCTCTGCTAGATTCAGCACACTGTAGTTAAGGTCCTAAAATGACAATATGTTAGTCATCTTATTTCTTGCTTACTGAATAGCTGAGTCTCCTCAGCTGTGAGGAGTGTCAGATTTTTCAGAGGACTCTCCTTGCTCCCAAGCCTCCAGCAGCTTGGTGTTGTAGGAGCATTGTCAAGGAAGAAAAGAGCAAACCTGCTCAGTTAGGGCAAGTGCCAGCCCTGGTGCCAGCCCACTGGCTGCTGGTGTGTTTGTGTCCTAAAATCCTTGCCTGAATAAACACTGCTGACACTGTGGTGAACTGGTGCACTCTGCAATGCCTTGCACAGGAGGCAGAAATCATATGGATTACGTGCAACCCCTGTGGCTGAGCACTGGGCTAGTGAATCCCAGCCCCTGGCTACTCCAGCTCCCTTTGGGAGCAGAAAAGGGGCTCCCCAGGCTGCCAAAATACTTCTTCCCATTAAATTCACAATGTCTTCCTGCAAGTGTACATGAGGGAACGCCTCCATTGTTTTGCCTGGCGGGTTTGTGAAGAGTCGGCCCGAGTCCAGGCACTGGGGAAGCAGTGACAGGAGGGGTGGAATTCCCCTGCCCCACCTGGAGCAAACAGCAGCCCCTGCCCCGCTGGGGCTGGCTCTGCCCATGGGAGAGCTCCTGCTCCCAGGCCCAGTGGAGGCACAAAAGTTTAACCCAGCTGATCATCAACCCTTGCTGGCTTGGTTGCTTTTTAAACTCTCCCCTCCCCAAGCCCAGTGCCCTCCTTCCCACCCAGTAAAGATCCCCTGGCTCCTGAGACAGCCCTTTGGGAAAGGATGAAGTATTAACAGGAGAATCACCTTCTGCTTCAACTTGTTATTCATCTGGAAAATAAATGACTTCAGAATTTCATTATGGATCCTGGCACAGGTTAGCTTTTAATGATTCCTGTGCCCTGATTGATTTGGAAGTGGAAGGATGGTTGGTTTTTCTCCCAGCTCCAGTTTTGGGAACTGAGTCCGGGTCAAGGTGAGTTGCTTGGATGTTTGGAAGAACAGTGTGGTGACTCCTGTCAGCTGGGACAAAGAGGTGCTGAGTTAACCCTGCTGCCCTTAACTGACTGCAGGTTAGCAAACAAGTTGAGGAAGTTTGAGGAGGAAGAGCCCCCAGCTGTGTTGGCTCTGCTGCATTAACATGCAAACAGCAAACGGCCTTTTACAGCTCAGATACTGTTCTGGGCAGAACGGGAGAGGTGGCACGATAAAAATATACACTACTCAAGCTAAAGTTGCACTTCAAAGTGACACTGAAGAGTTAGTTAGAATTGGGATTTGCATTTTGGAGTGAAGGCCCAAAGAGATTGCATGGGTGGCTGATGAAGTAAACCTACGAATGGCCTCAAGGTGACAGTTCAGCAGACTTGTTTGGATCTTGCTTAAGCTCAGACACCCCCCTGGAAACTCAGTCAGGTGAGAACATCACCAGCTCAAGAGATCAAGATGATGACACTTATGAAAATAAAAGGCCTGAGCCCAAATTCATGCCAAAATCATCATTTTAGCCTAACTAAAAGGACCATTATAAACCTAAAGCCAGCCTATAATCCTTAATGAAGTGGTTCTAGGTTTGTACTATGGCAATTTATATGTATATGTGAGTGTATATATACATATGCACAAATATAATTTACAGTAAGCATTTTCTGAGCGTGTGCTTAAAAATATACATTGGCTCAGGCTAAAAGCTTCTGTTTCACCAGCTTCACCATATCACCCATGGTGAGACATGTAATTCCACAGGCCTTTCTCACATTTGTACCCGTCTTTTTCATAATTCTACTGTGGAGTGGGCCAACACCCAGTTAAATCTGTGTCTGTGTCCAAAGAGACTCCTTGCATTCCAGATGTCCTGTCTGCAGGCCACCGCTCTGGGGTTTAACATGAAATACAGTTGTACAATATCTGATCTCTGATTAATCCCCTGATATTTCAGCAGATCACCTGAACTAAGGTGGTTCTTTGTGCTCAAATCCAGGCTTAGACTGTGCCACAGGCCCCAGAGCTGAGCATCAGGGCTGCTTTGCCAGTGGGGCTCTTGGAAAGGTCACCTCCTCCTCCCACCATCAGAAGCAAGGTGTACAAGGGCTGTAAAAATTGCCTTTTTCTTACAATGAGTTGCCTTATGCACCATTTAAAGAGCAGACATGCCACAGCACAAGGGCAGAAATAGCCCCCCTTCTTCAGGTATTACCCTGCACCATTTCCAGGGGCACTCACAGCTCTCTACAGGTTTTTGGAGATGCTGCTGTGCCTCCGTGCAGCCCTCACTGACACGGACAGATGTCTATGCAGGCAGTGGAGATAGCCCTGAAAATCCAGCCCTCCCTGAGGGCACAGAGAATCAGATTTCCCCTGGGTGCCCTGCTGGCTCTGCAGACATGCACGGGCAGCTGCAGCGAACCCGGATCACTGCACACACCCCAGCTGGGTCCAGGATTTGAACCAACGGCCAGATCACCTGAAAAACACCCTCACAGTGTGCCAAGGGCTGAATGATTCATGCTGAGGAACCACAGAATGTTTGGGTTGGAGGGGACCTTAAAGCTCATCTCGTTCCACCCCCTGCCATGGGCAGGGACACTTCTCACTATCCCAGGTTTCTCAAAGCCACGTCCAACCTGGCCTTGGACACTTCCAGGGATGGGGTTTCCCTAGCATAGAATGATTATGAGGTGCTTATTTGCTTGAGTTTTTTTTTTTTTTTAGCAGGAAATCTGAGAACTTCCCCGTTGGCATGACTTTCCTGCCGTGTCCATGCATGAATTCACAAGTCACGGCTGGGCTGCCCCAAATGTTCTGGTGCAGTTCCCAGAACAACACTTCCCGTCTGACAGTGTGGTTTTGGAAGTTGCTGCACCAGACTTTGCTTTAAACGCTCCCTCTGCTGGCTGTACTGAAAATTACTGTCTTTTAATTAAAAACCTCAGACTGGAATTAGATTGTTATGAAATTACGGGGTTAACAGTAAGAATTCTCTTTATTCCTCCACCACACCCTGAATCCCACCTCTCAGGGGCACTGAGTGTACTGCACCTGTCCTGATACTGGCACACTGTTTGTGGGAGAGGGAATTTTCTGTAACACCAATTATTATTGCTGATTTAGGTCTCTCAATATAAAATATATTCTCTCCTTTAATAAACTCTGCCTCTCCTATATCTCAGACTGTCTTATGATGGGAAGTGCTGGGGTTTGTAGAGATTCTGCTTCAGAAACGAACAGTTGTTGTAATAGAAGTATTTAGTGTTCTCTACATGTTATAAAGTCAGAAAAAGTTATTTAAAATATAGTTTCTGTAAAAACAGCTCTAAAGGAACCATTGCAGGGTTTCTTTTTCTGGTTTTCTTTTGCCTGTGTTCCCGCTGAATAGTTGATAAACACTTTAAAATGCTGTAGAAAAATAATTTGAAAAAAAATATTAGATGTTCTTTAGGGTAAATTCAGTCTCATATTAATGATGTGCTCCCAGCTATTTAGACAACACTTATAAAAGAAATAAATGCCATTGGATTAGTGCCAGAAAAACTGGAAGTAAGAGCAAGGAGAAAACGTGTGCCTCCCCTGAGGATGAACAAAACAAAACATGGCCCAGCTCCAAAGAATTTTCTAAGTGTGAGGCAAGGAGCAGCCCAGCCAGGCAGGATGCAGGAGGAGGATTTTGGGATCCAGCTGTGTCAGGCACACCTGGGTCAGGCACAGCCCCATGGGGCACTTGCTGCTGCTCCAGCTGAGGGTGGGAGGTGGAAAATAGGCACAGGGACAGCCAGCTCCAGCTCCAGCTCCAGCCAGGCACGGGATGAGGGAGGCACTGCCCTGGCCTTGTCAAGCCCTGCGCAGTCAGAAGTTTTATGACATCTGAGAAAACATGACTAGAAAAAAATGTTCTATAAGGCCCAGCCTGGTTTTCATGCATTCAGTTTAATGCATTCCATTTAATGCAAGCAGGAGTATGACTCTTGCTGGCTTAAAAAATAGGGATGTAAGTATTTTGAAGCTTTCTTCCCCACATTTTTCAGCAGGAGAAAAGCTTTGTATTCTATGAAAGGCACAGGAGCTTACTGGACAAAATGGGAAATCCCCCCCATTAGGATATTTCAAAAGCAATGCTGCTATGATCAATAAATGAGAGAGCAGGGGCAGAAAATGGGTTACAGTTCAGAAAAAAAGAATGTGGAAGGAAGGTAAATATGAATGACAAAGGAACCTGGACTTTTGCTGGCTAAACCAAATTTCAAACATACACATAACCTATAGACACATAAAAATGTGTTTGTACATCAGAATGGAGAATGTGAGCTCTGCTGGTTGTCTTGAGGAACAGCACCAGTGCAGGTTTGTCCACTCTTCAGCACCAGCAGATGTGGTCACCATTAATGATTTGGCAGAAATGAAGTTCAAGGAGGTGACCCTCACAGCCCACAGACACACAGCAGTCTCCTGCCTTGAAAACAACCAAAAATCAAATTGGAAATGCTCAGAAATACAAAATCGGTAGTCCTGGGAAAAAATAAAATAAATCACAAGTACATTTCACTTTATTTATTTGTTCTTAATTTTGATAGCACATCTCAAATCACACTTGATAATGAGGTCTTACAAATCTTTCCCCTGCTCTGGGACAAAAAGCAAAAACCAGTCATGCATAAGGTACTGAATGTATTCACATCAAGTATGTTGTATGTCAGGGTTTTGAACATCATAAATATGAGAACATTAAACCAGTTGGTTTTGGATTTCTTTTTTAATATCAATGTTACAGATCATAGCAGCTTAAAAGGTTTAACTCAAGTTTACCTACTTCCAATATTTTCATTTTTAAAAGTTTCTAGTAAAGTTTGGTAAGAGGTTAAAAAGTATAGAGGCCCAAACACTACAAAACAATGTTTTAAAGTGTTTCTATTTAGTTTGTAAGGCTTAAACCTCATAATGGCCTTTCTGCTTTTGCTGGGAATGCAGTTCTGTAATTACTTAGGTTAGGAAATTCAACTTGTGATTTTTATGCATCACGAAACCTCTTGAAAGATGCCTGGGCATCCAGAAATGTTGAACACTCATCCTTTAAGAGGTCCTCAGCTAGGGAGAAAAAATCTCCATTTATTCCTGCAAAGATTAGCCAAAATACTGGGGACTTAGTAATATAGTCCTCAGGTCTGTGAAAGCAGGATATGAATGACTATAGGTTCTGTTATGCAAGTGATTTTGCTTTTTTTTTTAAAGCTTTCATCTGAATGCTTTGATGGCCATCAGCAAACAAGATATTTTTGCAATAGAGAAATAAAGTCTAATTGTAGAAGGGGAAGAAAAGCTACCTACAGAAGGTATCTAGCCATACTCATCGATTTAAGGAAAGATACAAAGACAAACACTGAGTATCTCCTCTGAGAAGACTCCACCACGCACAGGTGAAATACTGCTACAAACACTTGCTCTGATCCTACAACGTGCAAAGTGCCCTGACCTGGTTTGTGAAATAACCAAGGGATGAAGGTGCAAGATACGCCTGAGGAAACACTTGGAGATGCAGGAAAACATAGAAACAAATCCAGGTGTTGTAACATGGATTAATCTTGATCCCTTGCTATCGGCATCTGCTTTCTGTAACCCTGAGTCAGTTCCTAGGAGCTTGTAGCAACACAGCTGGAAACAACCCTAAACTTTCAATGTGGGGCACGGGGACTGCGTGGAAAGGAGAACAAAACAAATGAGGAGCAAAGCTGGGTTGGGACTAACAGTTCAAGGTTTACACTGAATTTCATCAGTGTCTTGTGCGGCTGTGCCGTAAGGGTCGTCTCAGAGCTGGGACTAACTCTTTTTCCACGTTATAGGATCCCTCAGGTATCTCTGCAGCTATCAGGTATTAAACCATATGGCTGCAAGATCAAAGCAGCCCAGATGCTTTGACAGAAGGAGTCAATACTGTACATGACATCCACGGGGTGCTGTGATCTCGGGTGTCACACCAGGCTGCTGATGGCTTCGTAAACACGTTCACTCCAGTTATAAACTTACTACCATTTCTTGTGCCAAGACTTTAATGTGCTTCAGTGCATGAAGGAAATTTACAACCAACTCCATGAATATATATATATATTCCAGCTCTCCCTTTCATTTCAGTCAAAAAAAACCAGCAGCAATTATATTTTAAGTTCATAACAGATATTTATAACTTAACTATAAACAAATGCTGAGCTAAAGCTTTGCAGAAAGCTCTCAGAAAAGCTTAATTATATAAGATTTATAGGAATATTAACCATTTTTTTCCAGTACTACAGTTATACTATATTTTAATGACAGTGAGTAGATATAAATTACATCTTTTCTGACATGGATTTACTCTTTAAGTGGGCAATTCAAGAAGAAGCCTGTTGTTATAACTCAGTACAGCAACTTTTTTTTTACTATTTTAGTCATAGTTTAAAGTCAGGTAAATGTAGCTGTCTCCATATAAAGTGAAAGGACTCTGGAGCAGATTAGTAATTTGTCTTTTGAATGGACATACCTTTGGTTGCTGTCTGTTTAAAGCATACAATCTATGAAGTTGTGTTTATGGGGAAAAGGAGGAAAGGGTTTAAATGCAGATAAAAAGGTTGAATTCCTCTGCAGTGTTAATTGGGTTTCTTGATCAAAAGTTATTCTGATTCAGATTGTCACTTGGCTGCTCTAATTCCACTGAGTCTTTGTAAATGCTAAATGGAAGGAGAATCTGGGCCACTGTTGAAAAAGCTTTGCCTTGTGATCTCTGTGTGAACTATGCTGGGAATGAGTTTTGGCTGAGCTGACATGCAGGCCTTGTCTCGTTAATAGCTTTTCTTAATACACACAACCACATTAACAACCTGATGTTTCTAGGAAGCAGTGGTTCAGCAAAGCCATTCTCCTATTTAATTTAAATCCCAGTCAAAGTGGACTGCTCTGTATATATTTTAAATGTCAGAAGGCAGTTTGATCTACCAGTACCTGATGAGTTTTTTTGCAGAACTTTTCAGAATCCTGCCATCAGGAATGCTATAATGAAATTGCCTTTGTCATGAACTCTAAAGGCTAAGGAGCCTTACCTTAGGGTGCTTTGACAGGAAGCAGGACAGAGGGGAGCAAACTGCTCAGCAGGACCCGAGCCCAGCAGCATCCCTGCTGTGGGACAGGCTGTGGGACAGGCTGCTCCGAGCCAGCTCTTGGAGAAGGATGGGAAGTCAAAAGCCATGGCAGCTGTTGAGTGCCTGCAGTCACATTCACCTTCATGTGCTTCACCCATACGTGAGCATTCAGCTTCACAGCTCCTTTGTGAGGTAGGAAATTACTTCCTCCCTTGCCAAAGTGGGGCGTAGGGAGATGCTGTTGTGCTCCTGGGGTCCCACAGGAAGTCTGTGGTAAAGCTGAGGATGAATTTAATCTCCCACTCTCTCCTCTGTGCCTATGGGCTTTTGACACCACCTTAATTTCTGCAAGCTGTGAGCAGCCTGGACAATAGACAGTCACAAATTGGTTTCACTCCTGTTCTGCCTTTCTGAACTTTACAGACTGGCTCAAACGCTGTACAGATTTGCTGCCCAGCAGCAAGATCACCTTACCTAGAGCAGTCTACAAGACAGAGAAAGCTCAGCTGCAAAGCTCGGATTTAAATCTTCAGTAGAGATTGAAGCCCACTTCTATTCACTTGCTTCCCTCCTTTCACAAAGCAGGACATACAATAAAAACTACAAGCACAAAAAAAAAGTCAATGAACAAAAACTTCTACTATTAATTACAAACATTAGTGCAAACCACACAGCAGATTATTTGTAGTAAGGTCAGTGTTTTCTGTAAGGTGTTCATAAAACTGAGGCTTTAAACACAGATGAAGTCACATTCTTTAGCCAAATAAGTAGTCAGCTTTGAAGGTCACTCACATGGGAAACCTGGATTCTGCTGCTACACATCATATTTTAGCGTACCTATTTGTGTGTATATTATCTTGCTTTTTATTGAACATATGTTTAGTCCTGTACTTTTAAAAAACATAAATAATTAAAAGGCAGTAAAGACCAAATTCCAAAGCTGAATTAGAGGTTTGGCTAAGAGACTTGCCTTGCATAATTGTAACTGTCTAGAACAGCCTGTTTAAAAAATATTTTTATAAATTTAAATGAGCCATTTCTCTATGCCAAAAAGCCAACACCTAAATCCATGCTTGTCATTCAAATGCATGGCCCTGCTGTCCAGAGTGTTCTCACCCTGACATCAGATGCTCAACACTGCTGTAATCTTCCTCATGTTTTTACATATTCAGAAGTACATGTAGGTGTTAGGCTTTATCTCACATCACTTGAAAGCCAGGGCCTTTGTACCTAATTAAGAGTGAAAGCTTGGAAGTTGCAGCCAGGTAAGAATCCTGCAGGAATGCTGATCTCCCTGCTCAACAAGTGTTTATGTTTGGCAATAGTCATCTGGGAGAAAGTGGAAAAAAAATTGAGGTTCGAAAAAATACTTCTCAAAATACTTTACTGGGCAAGGCCAATGGAGCTAGAAAATGCTGCAGTCAGTGGTCTGTACCCCCAGCAGCTGCAGCTGCATGGTGAAGTCAGAATTCAGAAAAGTGCACTTTCGGATCCTTTGCTCTTCTGCCAGAACAGACACCAGCGCCACACACCCACCCCCTGCACCTTCCAGCGGGGCCCTCCCTTCAGAGGTTCTCATCCAGCCACTTGATGTAGCTGTTCCTGGTCTGCACGCCGGCCGAGAAATCCGTGGGCCACACGGTGAAGATCATGCAGCCGTGGAAGCAGTCGTGGAAGTGGTCGAGGGTGACGCGCACGCCGGCGCGCTCCAGGCGCTTGGCGTACATGGCGCCGTCGTCGCGCAGCACATCGTTCTCGCAGGTCAGCACGTAGGAGCGCGGCTGTCGCGCCAGCGTCGCGTCGTCCGCCAGCAGCGGCACCGCCCGCACGTCCAGCAGCGCCGGCAGCTGCTCCACGATGCCCGCCGTGCCCGTGGTCTGCACCACGGGCTGGTAGTTCTTCTTGAAGGAGGCGGGCAGCAGGGACGTCCAGTTGAGGCGCGCGTGGAAGGAGAGGGCCCGGCCGACGTTGAGCGCGGTGTGGTTGTTGATCAGCAGCTCGTGAGCCAAGTCGTAGTTGCCGTTCAAATAATCGATCCAGTAGTTGATCATGACGTAGCGAGGGAGCACGGGCATGTTCATGTTCTGCTGGTAGGAAGGTGTGTTGAAGTCGAACGCCTGGAGGACCGGATAAATCAAGGCCTGCAGTTTCGGTCTGACGGGCAAATCCTCGTCTTTGCTAAGCTGTGGGACGGAATTAAGATTACAGAGAAAATAAACACGTATCAATGTGGAACTTTAGAAAAGCAAACATTCATTTGACAATTTTGGAGTGAATTCTGCTCTTATACAGGTAATGTGGCTGTTTTGTCTGAAGAATCAGCAGCCTGATCTTTTTCTCCTCTTGTAAGATGGCCATTCAGGCAGACCCAGCATCCTGTTTCCAACAGAAGTCAGTGACAGAAGTTTATTGAAGGGAGTAAGCAGAAAAAAACGTGTAAAGTGGCATTTTTCTAACACAGTGCCCAGCTGAACAAGTGGCAACAGAAGGATTTCCTGAATCAAAGGAGCTACTCTTGCTTTTTAGAGCTTTTCATGGATTTTTCTTCCATAAATTGATCTAATTGGGGTTTTTTTCAGCCAATGCAGATTCCTGGCATCCACCATTTGTTCTAGCAAAGACTCACCTGGTGCAGAAGCACCTCCCTGTGTCTGATTCAACCCTGCCAGTTGCATTGATTTGAGTCTATCAATTATACACTTATCAATTATACCCTGACTGCCTTACTGGAAGAGTTAGCAAACTCTTTGTTCATCTTCTGCACAAGGTACCCAGTGCTCTATCATGTCTCATCTTGTTTAAAAAGAATTATGCATCAGGAAATCGAATTAGGAATGCTCTCTCCAAAACATGGTATTATGATGTTTATCAGTTCTCAATATTGAAACTTTTACTGTAATTGTCTCATTAATTTTCCCACCCTAATTCAATATTGCAAGGTTGTCATGATAATTAGTTGTCTGGACATGGTATCTGCTTTCTTATCACTAATGGTTATGGCAATAGGAATAAGTTAGTAATAATAATGTTTCATTCATCCGTGAAAAATATTATTACTTGCCTCAGGCTTCCTTTAAGCTCTTTACTAGATCAAATTCAGATTACATTTAAACTGCAGATACACAAAAGAAATTTCCTTAAAATTGCAAAATGCTGCAGGAATACAATTTAACAGAAGAATTAAGCTCCATTTACTGTATATTTTGTCCTTCATTTGTATTTTAAAGAAATAAAAGCATATTTCCAGAGACAATTATCTAAAAATAGGAAGCCACATTAATAAATTATGCCTACTTGGAAAAATAACGAGTTCACCAGCAAAATGGGTAAAAAAAAGTCGTTTAGCTACTTGCTCTTAAACTGTGGTCCATAACAACTTGAGACTAACAACACATCACAACCTATGTGATTCATATAGTGACTGAGTCACTTTACAGAAGAAAAAAATCAGCAAATTCTGGGTTTCATTCTAATTTTGGGGGTGGCACAGCACTTTGTGATGGTGCAGCACCAAGAACCTGCCAGCCTCTCTTAGCTGGGCTGCTGTAGTACAATACAGAACACACAGTGGATGTTACCTGCTGGCACACAGCAGCTGCCAAATTCCCTCCTGCACTGTCCCCAGAGACTGCAATTCGACTGGGGTCCACTGAATACTCAGCCAAGACATCAGGCTGCAGGAAATGCTTTGTTGCACGGAGAGCATCGTGGTACTGCTCAGGGAAGCACACCTCAGGCACCAGCCTGTATCTGCAAAAGAAAAAGGATGAGAAACAATTCTTATCTCTCCTTTATTGATGTTATTGCACCTCTCCTTTAAGATTTACGGGTGATCAGATAGCCCTTACTGGAAGTTGAGTATTTCATTAGAATAAATACTACGGAAAGAGTAGGAGGTGTGTAATACTTACACAAGACTTAATCTTATAATTAATGTTCTAATTTTGAAAAATTGAAATTAACCTACTAAACATGAATAATACCAAGATAGTATAAAATTGTGCAGCACTTTCCTAGGATTTCCCAATGGAGGATTTCACCATGCATTATAAAAATCAATAGTCAAAACACCCCTGGCAAGGGAGGCATCACACTCTGCCTGGTTTTGATCCAAATTCCCACCTTAACAAGCACAAGGAAGAGTAAATTATACACACCCAACACACTTCTGTTTGGCTGAGCCAAACTCCTGAGCACTTCTGCTTCCCAAAGTTTTACTGATATCAGGAGAGAATGAACCTTGCTATCCCTCGGCCCTGTGCCATGTGTCTCATGCCCTGTGCCCTCATTCCTGTGCCATGAAATGAACAATAGCCAGAAATTAAGTAATGCCAGTTTGCTTCAGTGCAACAGATTCAATAATTTCTTTCCTTTATCAAGGAGAGGGGCAGAAATACCCTCCTTGGGCAGGTGGGGAGATGGAGGCACAGACAGAGCAAACAGTCTGCCAGGAAGAGCCAGCATCAGGTTTTCTCAGCTTCTAAAGAACAGTGCAGGAGAAATCTGTTTGTATTTACTGAATAATTTGAAACCCAAGAGTTGTTACTAGGCCTTATGGTACAAAGCAAAGTTTGTAGCTTTTCAAACTACAGATTTTACATCTTCTCAGTAGTGCTGAATGAACCCAAATTCAGTTCTCTGATTCAAAACATCTTTAGACAGCAAGGTAAAGAAGTTTCACATGCAGAATAAATTTTAAACTTAAGATTACAACTTTCAAACTCCAATTGTGACCTGCTGTCAGAAAGCAACCTATGTCTTGTATATAGAGGAATCTGAGAGTGTTCCCTGGGAACTCCCTGCAAAAGTGTGTTAAAGACCATGCACAGATTGTGAAAGTGAGATGTGCAATTAGACCAATGAGGAATCTAATTAGACTTGACTAATTGAATACAAACACCTTGATTGAAGGATACAGTGATTAAAGAGAAGAGGTAATAGTAACTCAGAGCAACAGGCAGAATTATACCAGCATAAATCAGAAAAGGAATATTAAGGAACTTTTCAATATTGTGATTGCTGCTTGTCTGGAAAAACCAACAACTGCTTTTGTAGTTTTCCTTGTTTCTAATAATAAAAACCAAAACAGTAAAAAAACCCCAAAACAACCAAACCCCCAAACCCTTTTAAGTACACTATAATAAGCATTAAATGAGTAACACCAACTCCATATAATTAAGTTGCAATTAGATCCCAAAGCTTGGTATGTAATGAACTGCAGGTGGGAAACTTGAGTAATTTTATCAAGTGATTTGGCTTGCAAAAGAAAATACTGGAGTGACAACAAAGATGGAAACAGTACCAATCAAGCTGGAGTCGTCTAGGTAATGTATTTAGCTAGTCAAGAGGTTTGTTTGCCTTGGAATTGTTCAGCATGTTAAAAAAGCAGCCCTGTTTCTCTGTTGTCTGGCAGTGCTCTGCTCTTGAGGAAAGCAACAAGGTTTAAAAGAGATGACTGGAACAGTGGGAGATTGCAAGAGCAGCAGGAAACTGCCAGACCCCACAGTGTATTCTAAAATAATTAGAAACTCTAACAAATTTCTGATACCATTCCAATATGTTGTAATTTTAAAAGGATAAAGGTATCAGACTGGTACAGAAAATTACTGTCCAAGTTAAAGCCTTATCCAGAAGCCACTAGCAAAGGAGAAGCTAAAAGAACTATGTTACATATGTCTACTACCTTAAAACTGCTTGATCAGTTTTAGATTACTCACTCAACAGAGACAACAACAGCGTTCAGAGATTCAGCCATGATTCTGCAGAGATTGTTGTAAAGGCTTGTTCCTGGAAGGGAAGGACATGGTGTTAGGCATGTGAGTCAAGAGTCACAAAGCTGTCCCTAAGCCTCCCCAGAAAACACACAGCCATCACACAAATACAAGCAAAGTAAATGAGATCAGCTTGCAACAGATCAAGTGCCAAATCCATACTACAGCAGAGGGAACATCATTCATGACTTCAGAATCCTGCAGTCTAATGCTTCCTTCCTCATCTGTTTCTTGGTGACTTCAGACATTTCACCCACTTATCACAAATCTCTCAGTTGGGCAAAATCTAAGGCACCCAGTGGTTTGGGGGCCATTAACATCCAGAGAGAGTTATTGCTCTACGAGTCACTGCCTGTGGTTCATTTTATTATAGCAGGCATTGCTTTGATTCAAATGAGTTGCCCTATTAATGTCAGCTGAGCTACTCATTTAAGGGAGGATTAATCACAGCTATCCTATTTATCAGAGGACTGATTATCTTTAATTTTGTTCCTTTCCAATTACTTAATCACTGGTTCCCAGTACTCTAAAATATACTAGGACACTAAACATTTTCTAAAATTTCCAGTCTTAGAAGTTAATATTTAGGTGTAGCAGTTGTGTCATTAACTTGTGCACCTTGGACTCAGGGATACATCTGACATAGCCAAGCTATAATCATCCTGACAAAGTGCAGAAATCTAATATAAAGTTTTTGCATAACAAGAGTCATATGCAAACTATTACAGAACAAATGATGCAGGCAGGAGGTTAACAAACATCCCGTAGGCAGGTCTAAGAAAACCCATCTCAAAGCACAATTCCTCTGTAGGAAGAGGAGTAAAATGTTTAACTGCTACAGGTCACAGGACAAAGAGAGTGGAATTTCCAAAGGCATGTGAAGGTGAGATTTTAAAGTTGTTTAGGAATCTAAATCTCACTTAAGTCATGGTCTAAATGACTTGTACATGCAGAGTCCAAATGAAATCAATGGTAAAAATCCATTAATGTTCTTTTTCTATAGAGGAAGCCGTAGAATGCATCAGGGCTGGATAGACTTCAGGATGTCATGGGAACAACGGGGAAGGAAAAGGGAGAAGACTCCTCTCATCTGGATCTCAGAGCAGCCACAGGAACCACATGCCCTTTCTCCTCTCAAGGCTGTTTTCCTCCTGTACTCTGTGGAAGGAATCAGTGGTTACCCTATCACTGCCTATGGCTGTAACTCACTTCCTCTGATCATATTTGTGGTTTCCACGTTAATTGGAGTAAACATCATTAATTTTCAAGGTAATTATGCTAGTGGTGGTTGTAGTCCCTCAGCAGCAAACCTCAGAGGAACCAACCTCTATGTGTTTACCTCACACTCCTGCTGTCTGTGCTCAGCAATGTGTATTCCCAGGTATTTAAGAACCAAACATTAGCAAGGCTGTTACGTGCAGTGTGGATCAGCTCACTCTTCTGCTAATTATTCTCTGAAAATAGTGCAAACCCATGTCATTTCCTTACATGTAGCCACTGGATCCTGATCACCAAGGATTGACTTTTGCACTTTACCTTGGGAAGTGGGGGACTGGCCCAAGCAGCCCACCTAGGCATCACAGAAATTTAATTAATAAGCTATTTTTTCCTCTCAGGATGTAACAAAATTAAGCTTTTGGTCCTTTTACAGCTCACATGCAGGTGAGAGATGCACTTTTTCTCTGTGTTCATGATACTTTTCTCCCTCTTTTCTGAGACCTGATCCACCAGAGTGGAGACAGTTACTACTGAATTCAGGTACATCTCAGCAAAATTGTCATTCCTGGCAGGAAAAAGAGCTTTTGGCTTTTCCAACTAGGAGAAAAGCACACTGGAATCCTATTTAATTACTGGTAGACACCTACTTGCACTTGCCAAGGCCCAGCCCCCTCCGTGGAAGTAAACAACGCTGCGCCTGAGGCTTTCATCTCCCTTCGCAGGAGGTTCAAACACTCTCACTTCCACACCGTCAAAAACAGCGTCCGTGATTTTAATGTCTTCAGAGGAGACAGACTTCAGCTTGTCAAAGGTGCAAATCAAGTAATTCAGAGCTATCAAGTGGTGGCTGAGTCTCAGATAGTGGATCAGGTGACACTAGTGGAGGGAAAAGAAGAAGAAAAGAAATTTCTGTTACTTCAGCGCACATCATATGGCACCACATTGATGTTTAATGCAACTGCCTTCCAAGGGCAGGGCCTACACGATTCTTACAATATTCACTGGGAAATGACATTTTATCAAGAACCTCTAATTCTTTTCAAGCTGTATTAAAACAAAACGCTGTCCATAAAAGATTTTCTGTGGTCAGAAAAAATCAAACTACGAGCACTTCGTGGATCACAACCATGAAGGAGCACTGGGATGCTTTGAAAGACGCCTCAGAAGGGGACAAACCTCGTGTTCTACTGGGGGACCTGTGAAGCTCCTCAGACTGGTGCCAGCAGAGGGCAATACTACACAAGCGATGTTTTTTGGTGGAAAAGTATAAAAAATGCAGATTATTTCTCTTGTTCTACCCCAAAGTGTACGTCTTTCTACTTCCAAATGAAAAAAAGTTCCTAAGGACTGTAAAGAAATCTGGAAACAGAAATAGTCTTAAAGGAATATAATGGTATTTTTTGGCTAGTCCTGTGTTTAACTGCTGAATTGGGAAGGATCTGAAACACTAGCCAAGAACAACAATAGTTTAATGACACTTTTTTCAACCCCAGAGACTCAAGCACGTTACTTTTTTATGTGATTAAAACACTATGAAATCAAAGAATGATCTGATCCTTCTGTGTCCTTATGGCAGAAGGAGACAGATTTTATCCCCTTCAGCTATCCAGGACTTTTATTTTCATGTTTACTTTTAAAATTTTGCTCTGACTGGACTAGAAACCTGTTTCTCTCAGCAAACAGTACTGGGATTCAAGGCACTCCTCCACTTGAAATGGTCATGACCTGCTCCCCACACATGACCTGCTCACTATTTGCAGTGCATTCCTGTTCCCATGCCCTGGATGGTGCACAAGGGGTGGCAAAAGGGCAACCAAAGGACCACAGTGTCCAGACTGACCATCTAAAAGAAAAAGTAGAGGAGGTCTTTCCCCTTTTGCAAAATTAATCTCTGTCCTAGTGACAAAGATCAGGAACTGGATAACCAGCGAAGCCTTTTGTACAACTTTCTCAGACAAGACAATGGAGTTGGGAGGTAAAATTAACACAAATACTTAACATAAACCTGTAGGAACACTACCACCAGGAAAACTGTCGGCTGAGACCTTTTATGTCCAGGTACCAAATACTGTGAACAAGAGGTGTCCTACTGCATAGGGCTTTTCTACACACTTTGAATTCTGTCAGGCCCACCAGTGCAGTGCAACCTGCTACAAAGAATTCAAGATGCTGACAGGGTGAGTGGGGTCACCCAGGTACTGGTCTAACCACATTCACCTGCTGAAGCAGATAGTTGGCTTTGTTTAATCTGTACAAAAGCTGCACACACACCCCTCCAGAAAAAAAGTAAATTTTGAAGCACTCAGCAGCCTCTCTGCCAAAGAAGATCTGTCTCCTACAGCCACAACCTCTTATATGTACTTTTTTCCTCTGCCTTAATTAGTTTGAATGTTAAAAAAAATTGAAATTATGCTTTAATTCAGGTGCTGTACAGAAGAGGCTCTGCACAGTCCCCACTGCAGACTGCTGCAGGAAACAAAGATAAGTTTGATATTTAAAAAAAACCCCAAAATCTACACCAAATACAATGGGCTGTTATGTGACCTGGGAGAGGAATCCACTTCCAAAACCAAGAATTTACAAAAATTACTTTCTTTTCTTGCTTTAACGTGTGGTAACATAAACCTGCTGAGACGGTTTGGCAGGAATCCAAACTTTAAAATGTTTGCTGTTTTTTGGATGGGATATCAATTCTTCACACTGCAAGTCTTTTCTCTGGGAGAAGAAACACAAAATCTCCACCCAGCAGGAAGAAATGCTGAATTCACAAGGCTGTTTGTATCTCTGAGTTTCAGCCCATGTTCTTCTCCCACCATTACTTAAAATTCCCACAGGAAAACCCAGGACTACTTTGAAATCTGAAGAGCAATACTTCTATTAATAATTTGGCACACAAATTGTTGGGCTGCCACAGATGTAACCACATAAAGGTCTGATCCTCCCTGTGCCCCATGGAAGTTCCCAGGGGAGGTAACCACTGGGAAGCAGTTTTAGAAATACTGCTAAAGAAAATAATGTTTTTGTAGATTTCATTTAGCCTGACTGTGCTGCAAGAGACATCTCGTTTTTGTTTTCTCCCACTTTAGTTTGCACTCTTTGCAGACAAGATTACCACATGTTCCCTGGAATCAGGAATGTTTTGTTTTCAAGGCTAGTTAATGGTGTTTACCAAGAAGTGTTCTGCCCTGTTCTTCAAACCACAGAGCACCCTGGCCAGCTGCAGGCTGCCATGCCCTTTCATGCCTACTTTTCCTATAATAGACCACTCTTTCCAAGAATCCGTAAACCTGGAAGAGATGCTTTCTACATCAGGGCACAAAGACAACAGTCCTAATTATTTGTCAGACATAGGCAGTTTTTTTGCCCAGCGTTTATCAGATAGATTCTCTCTAAGTCAATCTGCCTAATCAGCCTATCGGCTTGTTATTTACAAGGCATCAGGATTGCACTTCTTGCTGGCAGAGAGCTGGTCTTGTTCAAAGTTCTCACAAAGAAATTTTTTCTTTTCCTCTTTCTAAATGTTTAAAAAAAAAAATAAAAATATTAGCAGTCTGTAATAATACTGGCAGAAGATGTGTTTGGTCAGCTCTCCTTATGAGTGCCTTGCCACTCAAAGGGCAGCCCTGCCCATCCTGATGCCTGTTCTTCCACGGCACCTTTCCTGTGGTGCCACTGGAAGCCTCAGAGCAATGACCTTGCTGCACCAGCTCAAGAGAAACCCAGCAAAGGCAGAGAAACATTCTCAACTTCAGCCATGCCACCATCTTACTGATAGCCCAAGGCAGGGAAGAGGGAGCAGGAGAAAGGATGGGACCAGCCCTTTTGGCAGCAGCCCAAAGCTGGATTGACTTAAATCCTGTATAAACCTGGAACGGCTCATCTCATGTGAGCAATAATGGGTTTGATCTTTGCTGGTAGTTGTGATTTTTACCACCCTTTTGGTTACAACCTGCAGGGCTGCTTGCAGGTTATCAAATGTAACACTTAAATAAATATTTAAGTGAGGGAGGAGAGGAGAGGAGAGGAGAGGAGAGGAGAGGAGAGGAGG
>VZTJ01002531.1:1410673-1459747 GCA_013397795.1 Orthonyx spaldingii | reverse complement strand
CACCGGGGTCGGGGGGTGCGGGCGGCCCGGAGTGGGGCCGGTGTCTTGGGCCCCGTGAGGCCCCCGGTGCTCCTGAGGCCGCCGGCCGTGCGCCTTGGGCAGGGCAGGGCGGGGCCCGGGCCCGCCGGCACCTGCTGGCTCGTGAGGCGAGAGGCTGTGGCGGTCCCTCGTCCTGCCCCGGCCACCTCCATGCAGAGGGCTCGGGAGCCTTCCTGGGTGGTTCCTCGGGAGGGCAACGGGACACGTGGGAGGTGTTTACTGGCCTTTCCTTGCTTTAACAAACATGTTTTGGTTTGTGGGTGTTTTGTGTCCTTCAGGCTTTCCACAAGCTATTGGGAGGTCATTCCTGAGTGTGATCCTGTGGGGGTGTCGGCTCTGCCTGAAGCCTGTAGTGATGGTGTTCTGACTTTTGCTCTTTGTGTGAGGGAAAACTGGTGTGTTCATGTCTGTGTGTGCTGTTCTTCTCTGTGTCCTGGCACTTTCAGTGACAAGTATTATGTTATTAATTATTATATGATTATTAAAATAAGGATTATTTTTAAATATGTCCAGGATGGAACCTCATAAATTAATAAATAAATTGTAAAATCTATAAAGAAACTCAATGCCCAGACCAAAATATGGGCTTCTTCAAATATACAATGAGGTTCTTTATAAGTTCATGTACGTGTTATTTGGTATAACAATAACCATAGTGATGTCTCAGACTTATAAGAAATAATCTCTAGGATTTAAGTTTAATTGTGCCTTTAACTGGAGGATTTGTTTTCTTCTGAATTTACATGTAATTGTCTTTGTGATAATCACTGTTAACAATATGGTTTGAATCTTCCAAGATTATGCTTCCCTCCACCCTTACTGCCAAAAAAATAGGTACTTGTATAACAGTTCCTGGTGGTGACAATGTAACATTCTGGCCAGGTGACTCCCCAAAGACTCTTCATGGTTGAGGTTACTCTCCCTCTTGCTCTGTTTTAAGCTGTTCTGAGAAAAATGAGGTGGGTGACTGGGACTTAGGTCTCAGAAACTCAATTCCATGGAGCTGCACAGCTGTTTGGAAATTGAAGCTAAGATGGCAAGTTTGGTAACTGATTATGTCTAGAATTATGATAGGTTTGTAGTGTTGACTTATTGCTCATCACTGTATTGGGAGCTTGTGTGTTATGAAGAATTGAATCCTTTCCAAGACCCCCAAATGTGATCTCCTAAACCCCAGAAGATAAAGTCTTTTCTGTGTTGCTGTTATGCCAAAGTGCCCGTTGTTTTTTGTCTTCTGACTTTCTTTGCTATGTAATGGGATGGTCATTACACAAATTGGGAAATGGTTTGTGCTGTTCTCTAGGGGTTTTACCACCTCAAGAGTCCTCTTGCAGACAATGCTTTAGTGCAGCATTTGAGTAGCTGCTGTTTTAAAGGGGAATTTACAGTCTACAAGAACAATTTCAGTGACAGTGCTACAAAGGGTTATTATACCACAGCAGTTCAGCTGCAGTTGTTGCTCTGGGTAACTTCTGATACCACTGTGTAAACATTGAAACCTGTGTCTGATGAATCACAGGAAATGCACCCTGCCTGCCTTGTAGATGAGAGAAAATGTGCTTTGTGTTGGGCAGGTGCCTTAGGACAAACTTTGTGGTGCAGGATTTGGGTAGGGGGCTCCCAGATATGAGAGGGTTGAGAATTCTGCCTTTCCAGTAGGTGACAAGGCTGATGGGCAGTGAGAGCATGGGTTCATTCTGTTTGAGAAGATAAAGGTCTCTTTATCTGATGGTGAAAGGGCCCTTCTACTCTGTTATAGTTAATGTAGGAGAATGGAGGAGACCATACAGATAGACATACATGTGCATATCAGCTTTTAGAGACTCTCAAGCATGTTTAATTTTTCTATGAGTAAATAGTCCCGGCTCTGTTCTCTGGGTGCTCATTTTTAACCACAGGATCTCTAGCTAGTTCACCTGAAAAATCAAATTTTAGCAAGATGTTATGCTTACCCTATTTCTTGTGCTAATGTTTCATTTCAACAATGCTAATTGTAGCTTCAGCTGTAGCTTATAATAGTTTCACTGAAAGAAAGAAGTGCATTGTGGTTAAGGTTTTTAAATGAGCTCTTGAGTTGCTGCTTGCCTGTGCTCAGAGCTGAAGTTCCCTCTGTGCAGATGAATTACAGAACCATTTCTGTAACAGCTTTGCTGTCGGTCCTTTCTATCAGTTGTGTTCCTCTTGGTGCTCTTGCAGAGCTGCTTTATCAGCGTGAGTGGGAGTTCAGTAAGAGCCTAAATGTTTTGTTTTCTGAAGTCACTTCTGGCAGCATTAGTCACAGGACTTATTAATGAGCTTTTTGCACCTGTAACTTACTTTGGCCCCTCTACTTTCCAGCTGTTGAAGAAAGAAACAAGGCATAATCATGGCTGACAACAGTACTCTGCTGTCTGAAACCGGGAGGAGCCTCTTGGCTGATTCTTCTGTTCTTGATTCAAAAATTATAGAAACCTCCAAAGAGAATGTATTTCGTGCAACTGTTCTGGATGTTGAAGGTAACGGGGGAAGTTTAAGATTACTCTGTTTTTGCAATGACTGATTACTTTGTTGGTGTTTAGTAGTTTTGAAAGAACAAAAGTGCTTTGAACTCCAGAATTGTACATAGAGTAGGCAAAAGGGTGTTGATTTAGGATCCTTTCATTACCAAGATTTGGGGTTACAGCCCAAACTGAATGAATTTTCTGGCTGTTGTACAGAAAGCTGCCAGTTCCATTTGATGTGTCTTCTGTGGAATAAATCATTCCAGGTGATGTTTTGACACCAGTGTTTGGCAACTGCAGCTGCTCTGTTGTGTACAGGTGGATGTATTTTGAAGGCTTACTAGTCCATGGTAAAAAAGAACAAGGCCTCTAATTTCAGTTCTGATATTCCTGATAACTGCTCAGTTTCACCAAGAAAGTAATGAACCTTGTCAGCCAGGAACACAGAAACTAGAAAAGATACCAGCTGTCTATTTTCCAGCAAATCTTGGTATCTAGTTCTGTTAGAAGCATTAAGCCAATAATTTTTTTGGGTTTTCCTTTGCTTGTTGTCTTTTATCCTCCCCACCCCTTCATCTATGTTCTTACTTTGACTGGTCATGAATTGCAGGTTCTTGTTTCACCTCATACTAGAAAATTTGGGCTCTAAGTCAGTTGGGTGTGCCTTAATTAAAGGACATGACTCTTGAAGTAATATTTATTTTCAGGATTGTTCCTGATAAGGAATCTTGGAAGGCTGTCTGCCTGTGTTCTTCCCTAAGTTATTGCTTGATTTAGACATAACATGGATTTTTCTGCTAAAATACAAATATTATCCTTGCTTCTCTCTAAGCAGAAGAAATGCCTCAAATAGAAACAAGAGTGGTTTTGGTTCAGGAAGCAGGGAAACGTGAGGAGCTTCTGAAAGCCTTGGAGGTAGGTGGGGCTGAGATAAAACAGCCACTGGAAGGACATGTTATGCCTTCAGACTTCTGGGAACCAATTTGCTTCTGTACTAAAGTTCTCCTCTTCCACAGACCATTAAGATAATGGAAGTACCTGTTATAAAGATAAAGGAAAGTAGTCCTGATAAATCAGAAGAAAAACTAATAAAAAGTATTATTCATATGGTATGTCATGCAATTAAGCACATGTAATTGCATGCAGCATGTTACACTTCACTGGGACTGAACTGTGCACATGCTTTCATTTGGATTAATTGGGCATAATGGTCATAATATATGCTAATGACTCTGATGGTGTCACAGCTCACCAAAATTAGCACTTTTTTTACAAACACTTCCTTAAATATGGAGTAATACCTGCACCTCTTACCTGGTGGTGTTTTCTAACAGGGGCATAAAAATATCCATGGGGACCTCCCACTGCATGCTCCTTTTCAGTCACACATAAGTTTGTGCTATGAACTGACTTTGTCAATGGACTTCTCTTTCAGTTGAAAGCTGCATTTTAACTGAAGTGCAAGAAATGCTTTTCCATTTCTTGATGTGAAAAACATACAATATAAAGTTTGGAACTAATGATTGAAATTGGAATGGGCCAAATTTTTAGACCTCTTAAAAATATAAAGCAATGAACAAATTCTATTTCTGTTCTTTAGATGTTATTTCAGGGTGGAGCTTGCTGTTGCAAGCTGGATGCTACTTTTTAGTAGCATCTCAAAGTACCCTAAGCTGTTCTGACAGTCTGAAATTTCATTTATCTTTTGAGCTTAGGGTTTTTTTTCTGTCTTGCTATTTCCAGTGCTACACTATCAGTGTGAACTGATACATAAACTGCTAAAGCAACCAGAATTCTGATTCTTCAGAAGCAGGACTTACTTTAAGACATTCAGTCATAAAGCATTCAACAGTTCATAGCTATTCTTATGCTAGAGAACGGTGCATTGCATTCAGCTTTCACAAATCCTAACTCTGTCTCTGAAATATGAATCATACATTTTTCTAATGGTCCAAAATAAACATCAGTTGAATTTTACACTAGTGCAAGCACATTGCCTGAATAATGCTTTCCCTTTCACCCCTGTGTATCAAGGAAATTAAAATGCCCTACATCAAGACAGACACTCTAGAAGAGCTCGGAGATTCTGATTCCCCAGAGTTTGAGACGATCTTCGTTGTGTCAGATTTCCAAACTCCTGTCTTCAGCAACCTCTGCAAGGCCGACTGCCGAGTCATCGGGCCGCCAGTCCTGCTGCACTGTGCTCAGAAAGGAGAGGTGCGTGCTTAGCATCTCAATCACATGAACAGCTCCCTGCTGCAGTGAGCTCTGAGAGCTCACAATGAGATCTCTCTTGCTTCTCCAATCAGTTATAAACATTCCTAGCAAGAGAACTTTAAGGAAAGCAAGCGTAGTGAGGGAGCGCAGGCAGGCAGTGGTAAGGCTACAACTGCTGCTGTAGGTGTGGGAGTTGTTGATCACCAGTTGGGACTGTGCCATTAGGAAAGGCAGCATACAAATGATTCTCCAGTAGTCACTTTATATTTCCAAAAGTTGTAATGTAGAGCAGATGGGTTGGGGAGGAAACAAAAGGATGGAGTGCTACCTGTGGAACTTGGGGATGCCCTAGTTACTTTATCAGCAGGCCTGGAGCTGAGGTATAACTGAATACACAGACCTGGACTAGTGTCTGATGCAGTTTTCACTAGAAAAAACAGTAGTGTATTAAAGGCAATGTGAAAACTTTAATAGGAGCAGTATGCTGGTGACTAATGAGCTTTCTTCTTTTCAGCCTTTACCTTTCTCCTGCCATCCACTGTACTGTGCAAGTATGTTGAACTTGGTGCTGTGCTTTACAGGATTCAGAAAGAAAGATGAATTAGTAAGACTTTTTTCTTCTTTGGAATGGTAAAACCATGTTAAGTATATTTTCAAGATACTCTTCTATCACCCATAGGGTTTAATCATGCCTCAAGCTTGCATGGGGAGAATGAATTGTTCTTTTGTTTGGTTGCAAGTCCAGAGGCAGCGATATTTGAGAATTGGAACAAAACTTTGGAACAAAGTCATTTTATCTGTGTCATTTTTGGTCACTTTTTAGTTGAGTGACATTAAGCTGCTCTAAGTCAATGGGGCTTAAAGATTTGTAAACTGAGGCTTCAGAAAAGGTGATGTTTACCCAGTAGTGTCCTCTTTTGTGTACAGGTGGTAGAGTGGCCAAGTAAATCTTTGTAGCTCTGTTCAGAGCACTTGCAGGCATGTTGTCTTGTCGTGATATCGTACTATCAGGATTTTACTCTTAGTTTGATACTCTAGCACTTTGCTTTTCCATTTCAGTGAGACAGTTGCCACCTAATTTCCCTCCTGGACACCTGGGAATCAACAATATCGTTCCACATCTTCACCTGGAAAAAAAAATCCCAAACCAAAAGTCTTGGCGTGGTGTTGGGGTTAGTTAGGTTTGATCTAGAATTGGCTAAATCAGCAAGGAAAATTTGTTTCAAATCTAAAGTGTGTGAAAAGGTGAAGGCATTATGTGTGATGATCATGAGAGTACTGGTGGCTTGAATAGTCTTCAAACTGCAAAGAAAGGCTGTATTAAATGTTGAAATAAAAAGAAGTCTTAATAGTTCATTTGATGTATCAGCTAGATCTTCTGGAGATGTGAACAAGTTGTTTTAAGAACAGATCAGAGTATTTCTGTTCCTAGACATTTAATGAAACCTTCTGTAACTTGCTTTGTAAACCCCTTTTGTACTGCTCTCGCTCTTCAAAAGATACTGAAACCTTTTCATCTTCATTTTTCAGGTTAAGCTCGTGACCTTGGTTCATCATATGGGTGGAATTATTCGAAGGGACTTTAGCTCAAAAGTGACTCATCTGGTGGCAAACTCAACACATGGAGACAAATTCAGAGTATGTAAGCTTGAGCTGGTGTTTCATGGAAACCTTTGGAATTTGGTTCTTGTTGACTTAGTTTGTTCATTATACTTCAGCTCAGAAGCTGCTGTTTCTTCCTGTACTAGCAACAATACTTGTAAAGGTGAATTAATCTCTGACCGGTGTTGAGCTCTGGTGTGTTGTTGTCTCTGTGGGAGATCTAAACAACATAAATTTGAAATAGACCAGTATAGTAAATAACAAGATTAAAAATGGTTAAATATTGATGCTACCAGTAGTTATGCCAGGGATGAACAAGTGTTTATGTATCAACATGCCTGCTTCTGTCTGTCCAAACAGGAAACTTTCAGGTAACTTGCAAAAAACTTCAGTACTTAATTGGTGCATATCTTCATTTAAAAATGATTTTTAACTTGTTATGGATAAGGTTTCAAATCTTCCTTTATGTATAAATAGACATGAGTGTGCTTTTTCTTTTCTGATTCCAAAAGGGAATAATTTGGGACATTTATGTTCAGTTTAGAAGTAAATAAATAAAAGTTAATAGGTTTTTGTACCATTTAAGATGACATAGCAATGTCTATGGCCCTTGATTCTCCCTTGTTTGAATTGTTGGTAGGATGTTGCTTTTTTTTTTTAGTTTGTCTTGATAACTTTACAGTTGAAAGAGAAGTCCTACTTTCTGTTCAAACATTCCTTTCTGCCAACTCAAAGGGGAAAATGTAGGAAAACTGTCCAATCTCTCAAGCAGTCATGGCAGTTACCTTTCAAATAGTCACTTTCTCTTTGATAAAAGCAGGCTGGGATATTTTTCTTTATACAGAGTATCAAAAGCAGAAAAAAGATCCCATATTCCACAGGAAGAGAGATTTGATTTTGTCTTTTTGTGAGTGATGAAGGATATCAGACTAACAAAATGGTGCACTTTTGAGGAAATGTCAAAATAGCTATTGATCTGATCTCCTAGTCACTGAATTCATACATTCTAACTCTGGGGAGCTGCAGCTGGATATGACTCTTGAAGGAATATATTCACTTTTTGCAGTATGTGTCTTGAAAAGTAAAAGGAAGGTTACAAATTTTTCTTGACATGGAAAAGATTTAAATGGAAATATTTGGTACAACTTATGCTTTTCCTGTTTTCTAGATTGCTGTAAGTCTTGGTATCCCTATCTTGAAAGCTGAGTGGATTTATAAGGCGTGGGAGAAAAGGAATGAAAGGTAGGTGTTTATTTTCCTTCAGCCTTCACCTTGCATCCTATTCACCTGAAATGTTGTGAGTTTCTGCTCCAATACTGACGTAGCACTGATTTAGTGACCTTTTCATGCATCTTTCTTTCAGTGATTTCTGTGCAGCTGATGACAACTTCAGAAATCAATTCAAGGTTCCTCCCTTTCAGGATTGCATGTTAAGTTTCCTGGGATTCTCTGATGATGAGAAAGCTAACATGGAAGAAATGACAGAAATGCAAGGTGGTTGTTTATGAAAACCTGTGGGAAGAATGGGGTGGAGTTTATAATGATAGGTGCCACAGAACTGTTACGTGAGATACTAATTTCTAACAATAATATCCTTTCCTCTTGCTAATTTGCCTTTTGTTTATCTAGGAGGACATTATTTACCAGTTGGTGATGAAAGGTGTACACACTTGGTGGTTGAAGAAAGTACAGTAAAAGATCTTCCATTTGAACCTTTAAAAAAGCTTTATGTTGTAAAGCAAGAGGTGAGTGCTGAAAATTCTCTAGAGAATGCTGCTATGTAGAACTGTGTGTGCCACATGCAAACTTGTGGCTTAATCTGAAAAAATACCTTCCATACCAACTGTGTTACTATTATAGATTATTTTGAATATTTATAACTTCTGGTGAAGCTCTGCAATGTGTTCTTATTATGTGGGTTTTTTTTTTCCATTAGTGGTTTTGGGGAAGTATTCAAATGGATGCCAGAGCTGGAGAGTCCATGTATTTATTTGAGAAGGTATGTTGAACACTCACACAATGCACAGCATGTTTTGGTGGTAAAATTAGCATTGTGTGCCTGGGGCCAGAGATCACATGGTTTAAAGCAGCATTTAAGTTCCAAATAATCCATTATAAATTTTATACGTAGAATACTAATTTGGAATAGAGATTTTTTTCTGCTTCCAAAAGGTTTTACTTTTAGTCAAACAAAATACTACTGTGGTTTCCATTTTAAAAAGGGAAAAAAGAGCCTCACCCATTTTGCCTCGGCTTCCCTGAGAAGTTTCCTTCTGTGTTGTGTGTTAATCTCTGTAATTAACTTATCTCTGCATTGAGCTGAACTGGACACAGAGGATAAACTCAGTAAATGAAGTTTTCTTTCACTGCAGTCAGAGAGTCCTGACTTCAAGAAGTCGGTGTCGCTGCTCTCCCTGAGCACTCCCAACAGCAACCGCAAACGGCGCCGCTTGAAAGAGACGCTGGCGCAGCTGACCAGGGAAACTGACATGTCCCCATTCCCCCCTCGGAAACGCCCCTCAGCTGAACATTCCCTCTCCATTGGCTCCTTGCTGGACATCTCCAACACTCCAGAGTCAAGCACTGCCAACGGAGGTAGAGCTGAAACCTTCTATTCAGCCACACTTACAAGGTTTAACAGCTTTTGCATGCACATGGACATAGTGGTAGGGAAATCTTACAGGTTCTGCTACAGATTTGCAAAGTAATTCCAGGCTTTTGGCTTTTCAAAGTGTGGAGGAAAAAATGGGAGTGAAGAGTTCAGACACAGACCAAGCTGCCTCTTGTCATCACAGTAAACATGTTCGTACCTGAAGGAAAAGATACAGAGGTGATAAAGAGGAAGTACAGTTGAGTGTTACTCCGAAATGCTTCAAATATTCTGCTGAAAGTCTGTAGCAAATTAGCAGTGTAGTCAACACTACATCATCTAAAATATTCTCCATAGGATACTTGGAGGAAAGAGGACAAAGATTCTTTTCTGAAGGAGTTAAAGGGAAAATTCCTGCAGAGCCCAGTCCAAGATATTTGAGATGTTCTGTTGAGGCAACACTGTTTGTGCCAGCAAACTGTCATGTCTAAAACTTCACAAGAATATAAATCATCAACTGTTTTTGACTGAATGAACAGAGTTTTAACTATCTCTGCACATGGTTCTTGTGGAAGAGAAGAACTGCAAAATTTTGGGTTAGACAAAATCTAATACTCAAGTGTTTGTAAAAGGCCTGGTTCCATCATATAGAGGAATTATCTGGAGCTATTACTGCTTTAAAAGAACAAACTTAAATCACATAAGAGCTCTCAATGAATTATCACCTGTAAGTGATAATTCAGAAGGAATTGAGGGAAGATCAGCCTTTTTAGATGATGCCAGTGCTCTTGTTTACCCCTGTTAGGGAATTTTCTTCTAATCCAGCAGCAGCAGTCAGTCTGAGAGCTTGCTATTTTGGAAACAACAGATAAGGTACTTATTTCATTGTTAACTATGATAGTAATGACCCTTGACACCAAAAAAGGTCAGTATAGGTCTTTGAGATCCAATACATGAGCAAGTATTTAAAACTCATGAACTGTTCCAGGTCCATCTTGGCTTTAGCTTTAAGAGGGATGAAGTTTTTGAGTCTTTCCCCTTCCCCCATAGGATGAAATGTAAGTGTTGCATGCAAGGGTTGATTTTAATAAATGGTTTTGAGCTACACACCTGATGCAAGGGTGGCAGGCAGCTGAGATGTAGCTGTTTACATGGCAAAGTGAAAGTAGAAAAGCACTTTTGTACATAGTGTATAAATAAGTAATGTCCAGCACCTAATCCTTGCTTTCTGCTAAATAAGGAAGTAATAATAGGGTCAAGTTGTTGACCTGCCCATAAATGGCTTATTAGTTTCAGTCTAATTTTGAGGAATTATATATTGCTGTTCTTCTACAAGTAGGCTGTAATAACAAGAGCCATTTTCTAGAAAGAGCCCTGATAACTACAATACAACTTTTAAGAAAAACCCCAAACTTATCTTCACTTAAAAATTCTGAAGTTGAGCTTTTTTTTTTGTCTTTGAGGGTGAGCTTTTTTTTTTTTAGGGACTCTATTGTAATAAAGCTCTCTTTTCTTTTGGGAATATCTCTTCATCAGAAACACCAAAATCCTGTGCAAGGCCTTCCAAAAACTCAACTCCTCTTGCTCTCAAGCAGTCTGCAAGATGGCAGGTTGCAAAGGAATTGTATCAGACAGAAAGTAACTATGTTGATATTCTGACAACAATAATTCAGGTAAGATGGTTTTCAAGCCAGTCCAGGTCAATTGTAATAAGATACCCAGTGTTTGCATCAATTTGTATTTTCAACCTGTGATCTGCAGGCTTTTGAGGCCTTGGGTGCATCAAAGCTTCATAGGAAGATAACAGTATAAACAGTCTCATGTAATTTTACTGACATATAAAAATATTCAGTTTCAAGTTGGAAAATACAATTTCTAATCTGGGATCTGCAGTGGAATTGCAATTTATATGGAAATTGGGAGTGTTGGGAAAACAGGATCTTCATGACTAATATTTTAGATATTAATGAATAGAGGGAGATGGCAGAGGGAAAAATCTTTTTCTTAAATTATTCCAAGAAGAGCAGAATAGCAAACAACTTACAGGAAGAACTTAATTTCTTGAAAGTTTATTTCTATTGCAGCTGATTATCTACTTAAAGAATGAGCCAAGATGTGTGTGAGTAGAAAAGGAGATGGGATTATGCTGTAGTGATGTGTCACACTAAGTGTTTGTATCTTCAAACCACTCTCCATAACCCACTCTTGCTGAGTGGAGGCATCTCAAGATTGTGACTGCAGGAAATTATGATCTAGAAGGAAAACACGGTTGCTTTCATAACTATTTCTGACACAGTGTTTGACTTGGGAGGGCATTAACTTTTTTTTTCTTCTTAATTCATCAGTTGTTTCAAGTTCCACTGGAGAAGGAAGGACAACTTGGGGGACCAATCCTTGCACAGGAAGAGATTAAGACCATATTTGGCAGCATTCCAGATATTCTTGATGTGCACACTAAAATCAAGGCAAGCTGCACCTTCTCCCCTGCAGGGGAAGCTTTCATAGAGGCTTTGAATCTTTTCTGCATGTTTTCAGTTGCATCTGCTGGATCGGTACAGATTCTTCCTGGTGCTGATACACTTTCAAATAGTGGCACCTGCCTGTTCCTGGCAGCATTTCACAGTAGGCTTTTAAAACAGAGAGACTTGCAGACTGCCTGCAACTTGGTGATTTGTTTGTACAGTTTTTGTTGTTGTTTTTTCCAACCACTAGAGTCCAGTCTGGTTAATCACACTGACTGTTGATGTGTGCCCACTGAGACTGAGATGAAAGTAGAGCTGTGTGTCCATGTGTCAAACTGCAGTCACCTGCAGCATGCAGTGCAGTGAGAATGGCTTTGATGTAGCTGTGTTTTCCTTCATCTTTGGTGTTACAAAGATATGAGCAGTGGCAGCAACAAACCAATATTAGTGATGAATCCTTTCACTCAAGGTGAATCCTGAAGCTTCAGCTGTGCCCTTCTGTCCCTCCTATTAGCTGATGGTGAATGAGCTTGATCCTTATCAAGCTGATACAGGCTTAACAGCTTGGTCTCACTTTCCTTGACACCCTGGTGTAGCAAGTGAGGGGAATCTATCCTAGTTCTATTTCCATCCTATCTTATAGACTTAAGTCCTAAATTAGTTGTGCACTCTTAATTAGACTTGGTTCCACTGTCTTCTGTGTATCCTTTTTTAATGTTCCTTTGGGATGGTTGTGTAGTGTGTTGGATCCAGCAGTGTCATCTTGTTGCAGAGCTGGCTAGTCCTGATGTGCTGCCAGGCTCTGCTTGCATTGATTTACAGCTGTATACACATATTCAGTAAGCCAGAGATCTCTTGTTTTGAGCCCTCAGTAGACTGGAGGGGCTGAATATGAAATTGTACAGCTTTTAGGGTTGCCAGTTTTGTCAGCACGAAGACACCCCTAATGATGTGTGTTTGGCAAAACACCGATCCCATTTAATGGCTTTATGCACTTCATGCTCAGCTTGTTTTCTCCCCCCATCCCTGCGTGTATTTTAGGAAGACCTGGAAGATCTTATGATAAATTGGACTGAAAGCAAAAGTATTGGTGATATCATTCTCAAATATGTAAGTTTCTGTTTCCTTTTTTATATAACCATTATCTTGCCTTACAAACAGTCCATTTCTAGGAGCTAGCAAACACCAGCAAAGGACTGCTGAGAAAGAACTCCCAACTTGTATCATTGTGTTTTTAATTTAGACCTTCCAGTTGTTAGGTGATACAATCCATGTCAAGTTTCAGTCTGTGTCTATCCACTGGTATGAGGGAGAAAAACTACAAATAGCTACAGTTTGAGAACTGTAATTTGCAACACTCCAGACACGTTTTTCACTCAGACATTAAAAGCCACTTCCTGGGCCCTTAGCTATCTGCTGCCTCTGATCAATGGTAAAGAATTAGGAAAAGAACTTCTCACAAAAACTTCTGTTCTTTCTTCAAGACTTGAAACGTGTGAGTGAATAAGGAGTCCTGTGTAGAACAGGTCTGGGACTGCAAAGTTAACATAAATAGGCTGCTAGGTGTCTTGTGCTTTCACTGGATGATTTTGAGACAAGTAGTGCTTGTCATTCAAAAGTTTTCAGTCTAAGGTGTTGCTTCTGGTGGTTTAAAAGGTGATTGCAGTACTCTGGAGAAAACACCTGTCTGAAATTTCCAAAATTCTCACCAGAAATCTCTTGCTAGGTGAGAACCTGCCTCCCACTTGAGCTGCTCAGCTTCTAAGATTGTCACGTTTGCTTGATGCTGGTGAGAGCAGCCTGCATTTAATCAGCAGCATCAATCTGGGGCATCTGGCATGCAAAAATGTCTTAACTTCTTCTGAGAACACGTATGGGTTTACAACACATTTTTCATTATTCTTTATTGCAATGTGCCTTTGAGCAGCTTTGTGTGGCTCAGGGCATATGAACATATGTACAATGATACATAATATGTAAAGCAGAGCCCTAACAGTTGTTTCTTTCAGTCAAAAGACTTGTTGAAAACATACCCTCCGTTTGTGAATTTCTTTGAAATGAGCAAGGAGACGATCACAAGATGTGAAAAGCAGAAGCCAAGGTTTCATGCCTTCCTAAAGGTAAGTGTCTGCAGAACTAAGTCTGTGAGTAGAACGTGGAGACTGTTACCATGTACTGCTGCATGCAGTAGATGGAAGAACGTGAAATTTTGAAAGCTTGAAGGAATGTGAACATCTCTTGGTGAGACAGAAATAGGAAGGATTTCAACTTTAATCCTTCAAGCTCCTAATAAGATTCTCATAAAAAGTCTGAGTTCCTCCTCTGTTAAACAGCTTTCAAGGTGGTTTGATTATATGCATTTGTTGCTGGAGAAAGTTCCTCCCAAATACATGTCTTCTCTTTTCTGTAAAGATAACTGGAGCTGCTGCTTTGACTGGTCCCCTCCCTGTGTTTGTGAGACTTGTATTTCTGAAGTAGCTTTTAACTTTCTTTGGGCAGCTGTGAAGCTCCAGGGAGGTAGAATTTCTCAGCGTTCTGGTGACTAATGAATAGGAGCCTAACAGTGGAGATCTAACAGCAAGATGATCTTCAAAGAAAGTTATCTGAAGATGGGTCTTAAGACTCTTGAGCTCTTCAGATATGTGTGTACTGTTAATAGTGCAGTGTAGCTTTAACTCCTATATCCAAATAGTCAAGTAATCACACTGACAGATTTCAGCTTGTGTTTTCTGGGGGATTAGGAGTTACATCCAAGTATTGATATCTGAAAGATGGGGAGCAAATAAGAGAACAGACTGTCCCCTGTCCCAGTCCACATCAGCAGCTGAAACAAGGGCTGAGGGGTTGATAAGGACACTTTAGACATTCTGAGAATATAAATCACTGTGCAGTTTTGAATATAATGTGGTTTTTAACATGTTCTGTCAATAACTGTGGTAAACAGTTTTCACACTTGTATAGCAATGCTAATTTCAAGGAGGGCAATTTTTCTTTGATCTTGTGCTTTTCTTGTTTGTGTAAAAAAAAAAACAAAAACAAAACCAAAACAAACAAACAAAAAAAAACCACCAAAAAAAACCCCCAAAACCAACATTATTTCCTTTTTCCCAGATAAATCAAGCCAAACCTGAATGTGGCCGCCAAAGCCTGGCTGAGCTCCTTATCCGTCCTGTCCAAAGACTGCCCAGTGTTGCCCTGCTACTGAATGGTAACCTAGTGATGTCATTTTTATTTGTTTGTCTGTGAAGGTGTTAAAAACCACAAAATAATGTCTACTTTTTGTCATCATTAGCAACATCTAAAACAAGCCTGATTATGTGAGTTAACCATGATTACTGGCAGTCAGTGAGACCCACTATTGAAGAAAGCATAACTTCTGACTAAATTTCACTTGTTCATGCATTTGTATGCAGGATACAGATAGAGGAACAGTTTGCACTGACAATTCTGTCTCTTCAAACAAGAACATAATTGAGATTCAAATGAAACTACCATAAACTAGAGAGCAATTCATATTGCCAAGGCTTACAGTTTCATGTGTTCCACCTGGTATCAACCACTTGGTGTAATAATGACTTTGTTAATAAAAATAATAAAAAAACCATATCACCCTTTGCTTCGGGTAGAAAAAGACGGCTGTGCTTGTCTCTGTACTTCAGTTTAATGTTTTTTTAATAGTTTAAGGGTTTAGTTTTTGTGTTGTATGTGGGTTTTTTTCTTAATGAGATGCCTGGACACCTTCTGTTCAGCCTAGTTCTTTAACAGGGCTGTTTGGACTGATAGATCTGATTTCTTCAGTCAGCTTGTCTTAACTCAGTTTAAACTTGAGTTTTTCACATTTCTTTTCAGGCACTTGTAATGTGTGTGGAGTTTTTATTTCTTTAATTCTTTCTTTAATTGTAGATATTAAGAAACATACAGCAGAAGAGAACCCAGATAAAATAACTCTAGAGAGAGCTATTGAGTCATTAAAGGAGGTGATGACGTAAGTCATGTTCACTCTATGGAACATACTGTTAAACAGGCTGCATTTAGCTCCCTCTGTTCCTCCTGAATTGTTGTCAGTGTGTTGTTGCCACAAGTAACAGTAAGTAAACATAACTGTATGTGTTTTTCAGCCTCCTTTTGGCTGCTGTTGTCACTTTGGAGTTCTGTGCCAGAGCTCTGAAGGAGTCTGTGACATTTTTACCCAGCCCTTGTACCTGAACCTCTGCTGACTCCCTGCCTCAGCAGGGACCCTCCCCAGTCCTCTGTTCTATTCTAACTGTTATTTCTGTCTGTTCCCTCTGGAATGGAAGAGATGGGTTTTGTCTTTAAAACTTACTTCTATGCATATATCCACCAAAATGACAGACTTTTGGTGGGAGATTAGTTTCTCTTCTGGTCCTGTATTAGCTCTTCTTGGCACTGTTCCATGAGTTAATTAGCTGAAAGCTGAAGCTGTTTAGATTGCACATCTCACCTCTTTTGAAGTGTAGCGTATGTCTCCAGCAATGAGAACTCCTGCATTAATTGGGTAAATGTTTGTCCAGTTTTAACAACAGCTTTTAACTTGTAATTATTCTTGCATCTGCTGCTTGGTGAGCTGTGGTTCTGATTTGGGGGACAAAATGCAGGCTGTAAAGAACTGCATTGTGTCAGTCTCTAGTTCAAACTCTGGCAGGGGAGGGGAATTCTGTATTAACTGATTGGTGTGTCAAGTGCTGCTAACATGACTAGAAGAGTGTTCTAGGTCTGAAGTTTCCTATATGATTTCATGTGGTATTTGACCATTTTGTCAGGCAAGTGTGGCAAGTGCTGCTGTATAAATTCTATCCCTGAATGTTTAGCTTTATTATTTTTGTATGTCTTAAGTGCAGTGCATTCTTTTACTCTTGCTTGGTATTGAAGATTAATATAATATGCTTCCCTTAGA
Organism: Orthonyx spaldingii; assembly: GCA_013397795.1. Taxonomy (NCBI): domain Eukaryota; kingdom Metazoa; phylum Chordata; class Aves; order Passeriformes; family Orthonychidae; genus Orthonyx; species Orthonyx spaldingii. The sequence continues at coordinate 1,443,442 of VZTJ01002531.1, read as the reverse complement.
CACATTAATGAAGACAAAAGGAAAACAGAGGCACAAAGGCAGTTCTTTGATGTTGTCTATGAAGTGGATGGATGTCCAGTAAGTAATTTCTCCAGAGCTGCAGATCTGTTAAATGACTGCAGTACTTTGTTCCCTTTGCAGAAGTGTGTGAGGTTACAATGCAATGGTGCTGGTTTAAACAGATTGCCAGTGTTAAGCTGTAAGCAAGCAATAATCCAGCCCTTGAACTGAATGCTTAATGAGCTTTTTGCTTCTGTCATTTAGGCCAATCTCCTGTCCTCTCACCGGAGCTTGGTTCAGCGTCTGGAAACTGTAGCACTTGGTGATGACCTCTGTGACAGGGGAGAGCAGGTCACACTCTTTCTGTTCAATGACTGCCTAGAGGTAAGGTGACTGTACCAGTACATCTCATGAACTGAATTGTAAAAGGCTTGACACGACACATGAATATAAATAAGTAACATTTAAGAACTTTGAAAGCAGAATTCTGAGTCACAAATTGCTGATGTTTTCTTTCCATTAGCCACTGTATAAGCCAACATTGTTAGTAAGTTATGTCTGCATGGCTCAGAGGTGTTAATGTTGCCTTTAATGTCTTGCAGCCAGAGTAAAAACATAAAAGCAGCTTAATATGTTACAAAAAATGTTTATCTTAGTAACACCAATGGATGAAAAAGCACTGGAGTCCTTTGCTCATCAGGTTGTTTGTCCTTTTAAAGTTTAGTTGTATGTAATGGGAGTAAATAGTGGGCTTCAGTAGATCTGTCTGTTCTTAGGCTACCAAAAAAAATCACAATAATTGCCTTAGACTAAAAATGTGGTAGTAAGAGGGGAAAAAATCTAACTGGATTTTGGAGACTAATATGGCAAAAATGAAGTTATAAAGGATACTTTCATAACGTAGTGGTTGCCATCTGCAGCAGTTCTGAAGAACATTGTCTTCATAGAAGACCAACTATAGAATAATTCAAAATTAGTGCTGTCCTAAGTAGCACTTAGAGACAAAAGCCTGTTGTGACTGGTGATGAACTCTTCATTGGAGCCCAGTTGACTCGCTTTCATCGTTTCTTGTAAAGGAAGGAAAGGAAAATAAAACTGCTTTTAATAAAGTTTCTTGGCTTGTCTCTTACACAAGAGACAAACAACTGAAGATGCATTACTTTGATGCACAAGCACCTTACATGTTTTTTATGCAAAGCCTGCTCCATGGCTGCATACAGAAACAACAACAAGTGATATTTCTAGGACATAACACAGCACACATTGAGTTGGTTCATCCATATAGATGTTGTCTTTTCTGTTGAAATCTAGACTACCTTGTGGTACATTTCAAAGGGCCCTTGTTTGTTATGCAGGGTAGAATTGAGGTCTGTAATGCAAAATTACTTCATCTCTAGGTGTTTTTGAAAAATTTATTGTATTTTTCAGATGAGTGTTTTGATGCCAAGTAACAAATATTGCTGGGCCACTTGAACTGTAGGCAGTGAATAGTGAGATAAGTGAATTCCTTTAAGATGTATGTGGTAGAGTAGCAAGATTTTCTGTGCCTTCCTATATAGTAGAAGGTGAAAACATAGAAAGGAAAGGAATCAATGGCAAGAGATCTAACTGACCCTTCCTCTTCTATTTAACTGCAGATTGCGAGGAAACGGCATAAAGTTATTGGAGCTTTCAAGAGTCCCCATGGCCACACAAGACCTCCTGCATCTCTTAAGCACGTTGTGCTCATGCCTCTCTCCCAGATCAAGAAAGTCCTGGACATCAGGGAGACAGAAGGTCTGTGTGTTTTGAAGTGCTGTGGTAGCTAATTAAACTGTGGTTCAGAGGGGGAGGGAGGAAGCTCCGCTGCTGCGAGATGGAATGCTAAGTGGTATTTATTGTATGGTATGTTGTTAGGTGTGTGATTTGAGTAAAAGCTTCTGTTTGAAGCTCTGTGTGAGTTTGAGAATTCCTTGCACTGATAACTTTTGGCTTTTCCAGAATCACTGCAGGATGCTGAACCTGGCAGAACTACTAGATGGCATTAGCATAAGCCAACCAGTTGGCAGTGTGAGATAAACAGAGTCAAACACTTGACAGATATGAATTTACAAAATAAAAACCAAACCTCAAACTTCAGCTCAGAGCATTAGACTGGCCAGAGAAAAGTGCAGTTGGTGTGAAGCCAGATTTTGTTTGAACTGGTGATGATAATGCTCAGGAGGAGCGGTGCTTGGCATTTTAAAAGATGACTTAATTTCTCTGTCTGCTTTGCCATACTGCTCCAGCCCTGATAGTCACTTGTAAAGAATCTAGTCACACCAATTTTCAGATTTCTATCCTGGCAAGATTTGGTGTTTCACTCTAAGTGATGATATGTATGTCATATGTTCTGCTTTTTCTCTGAACCACCTGAACATAGAAACCCAATTAAAAAGAGAAATGGCAAAGAGGGTAGGTGAGGCTGACTACTCTGCAGATTATTTGGTGAATAATCAGCTATTGCATGAACTCTTGATGATGGCTGTGAACAGAACCCTGTTCTTGCAAGTGAAACAACAGCTACTGTGTAAATAAAGACAAAATCATTGCACCAAATCATGTTGCCTGTAGCTCCAGCTCCTGGCAGACAGAGGATTGACCCTTCTGAAGGTTTTCCCCTGAATTATATGAAAAAATCATTATTCTTTATATTAACCCCTTGCTTTTTTAAAATAAACTGTAGATTGCCAGAAAGCTTTTGCCTTAGTTGTGAGGCCACCCACAGAACTGAACAACAAGCTGCTCAGCTTCCAGATGACAACTGAAGACCCTTGCAAGGAGGACTGGCTGAAGATGTTGTGTCGACACGTGGCCAACACTATTTGTAAGGCAGATGCAGTAAGTACTCTGGAACCGTGTTGCTGATTGAAATATTTCCCTCTTTTTGGCTTTAAGCACCTGAAGCTAAAGAAGTTAATAGTGGGCATGCCTGAGGTAAAGTAGAGCAGAAAATATTTGTGCTACCAGGTCTGCAAGTGAGTGGTTAAAAGGTAGGAAAGGAAACAACCTGGGAGTCAGTTTGTACAGAAGCTAAGTAGTGCTAAAAAATCAAAAATGATTTATAATTTATTTGTGATGGTGATAGGGTATGATTTAACTCTGCACTGTAGATCTAACAAGAATTGTTTCAGCTTCTTTCATGGCTGTGTTTGAATTTGCAATCCCAGTGTTATGAATCGTTTGGTTTGGTTTAACTGTGTTATGTTGAGTTCTTTTCCTACACTTTATCTGCACCATAATGCAAGAGACATTAAGCATCTTGCTCCCAGAGACAGAAATCTACAACCTTAAACTAAGGAAATAACAAAAACAGTGAAATGAAGGAGGCACTGGCCTCATCACATTTCTAGAAGTTCAGTGTGTGGGCTTTCTGCAGTCAGAAAACCACTAATTTGAGGAGTAGATCCTCTCCAATTATAACAAGAGGCTTTCAGCTAATGTTTTAATTATGGCAAAGCCCATGCATATCAGTCTTCTCCATTTGCTGAAAGCACGTGCAGTACATATAGCTGAAGCTACTTGGTGTAAACTAGAAATGTTTTATCTTCTGCAGTGTATTCTTAGCCTTCAACAGTATGTAGCTGTGATTTTTAAAGACATGCTTTTTACAGGAGAGGTAATTAAGTAATGAAAACAGCATTTTAGTTTTATTTTGTTTGTCTTGTGATCTAGGGACTTAGGAATAAGAGGCTTTGTGGTTTCCCTTCTTTTTTAGGTACTGAGAAGGAAAAGTGCTGATTTGGAAATGTTAATTTAGTTTAATCTGTGTGTTGCCTATCTTCAGTATTTTGTGTCGCATATAACTTGGATTTTTAATAGAAATTATACCTTTGTGTAATAAATATATTTTTTTGCCCCAAGACATTCAGAATCATATGCTGACAAATTGTTACCTTCCATGCTGAATCCCACTAGTTACAACTTCTGTAACTACTGCTTTGTGCCAACTATATAATACTTCTTGCTGATTTAAATGTCAAATTGAAACTCAATTTAAGCACTTTTGCCTGGTTTGCAAGTTCTAGAGCATCATGTGAGTGAGAGAACATTGACTTTGCCACCTGGTGGCAGCAAAGGCTTTGGCTACTCTTCCTTAGGCCCTCGGAATGGCCATAAAACTGCTGACTGGGGTCCTGAGATTTTTTTTTTTTAATGTAAAATATCTTTTCTCGAAATAAAGACAAAAAACAGCGAAAAAAATCATCCCAGCAACTTCGCATTCCCATGTTCCCTCTCTGCCCCCCGAGTTTTATAAGTAGGTAGCCAGAGATTGCTTTGCACATGCTGGAGTTTAAGAATGAGGCATGAAAAAAACCCCAGAACTCTGGGTATTCTGCTACATGTATTGCATTTGAGCTGAAGGACTTTAGTCTTAATGTTTGACAGCTGGAGCTCTCGAGATTTCACTTCAGAAATGTACTAGATGTGTCAGTGGAATAAAGCAGGGTTTATCCTGGCAACTCCCTAGGGATGCCTCAGAACTACTGCCTTTAATTTGGTCAGCCCTGGACTTGAAACTGAATGAGACAAACTGCATGCTAAAGTACTGATGAAGTGATTTCACAAACTGACTGCACCAGCTGTTGGTCTAATGAAATAGCTTGAAAACAAATGGTTGCTGGACTGTATAAAGAGTTAAATATGGAAGAACATGGCAGTTAAAGGCTCTAAATCTGATCTAAGGGACCAGAAAATTATATTTTGGCAAGTGCTGATATTTGACTGTTATTAAGACTATTTTTGTCTACAGGAAAATCTCATTTATGTTGCTGATCCTGATTCAGTTGAAGTAAATACTAAAGATATGGACAGTACTTTAAGCAGAGCATCCAGGGCAATAAAGAAAACATCAAAAAAGGTAAAGATAGTGCTTTTTAGTCAGACAATTGTGGTGGGATTCCTGTTCCAGTTGGCTTGTAGTATTTACAGTAGTGACAGGAAAATCTTAATCTGAACTAAAACTCTTAAATATAATCTCCTTAAAGAAAGAAGGTGAGGAGTGTTTAAGGTTTTAGAATATCTGTATATAGTCTTAAGTATTACAGTCATAAGTATTATGTAGCCATTTTTGAGTCTGTTATGGAACTTATTCTGTTTTTTACTTTGAGTCTTTTAAATATAATGCAAAATTGAGAGCAACTTAAAGGAGGGGGGTGGGGGCTGTCTGTGTAGGACTGAGGGATGTGGGGAAGCCTTGGTGACCAGATCTTACTTTGACTTCTTCCTGAATCTCTGCCCTCATATTTGGACAGAATGAGAAGAGCAAGGATGATGGGGAGCCTTTAAGAGTCAGATCACTCTGGGTGTGGGTGTTTGGCTGGTTGTGATACAGCCACGCCAGCACTCCATGCACATCCTAGAGATGCTCTGAGTTCGAATGGCAGCCTGTATAACAGCAGTTATCACAGCCTGGTTGTTGTCACTGTTTAACCACTTGTCCAACTCCTCAGGTCACAAGAGCCTTTTCCTTCTCCAAAACACCCAAGCGAGCTCTTCGCAGGGCGCTGATGTCTCACAGTGCCACGGAAGGGCGGAGCCCCAGCGGCGCTAACGAGAGTTACATCGGCAGCCGCCTGACCAGCGCCTCGTCCCTGGCGGTGAGTGATCTGCTCTGCAGGCCGAGCAAGGCACCTTCCCAACACCACACTGCGTTCATGTCTGCTGCTGCTCTCACTTCAACAATTTCAACATCCACAGTGCGGAGAAAATTATTTTTAAGTGCATTCATAGGCATATTGTTTTCAAGAGCTGTTTAATGAGAAGCTTTACTTGCTGAAAATGCAGAAAAATCTTGATGCACGAGAAACTGGGAGTTGCCTTATGCATTTAAGTTGAAAAACCCCACCAGTCTCTTTTGCTTGAGATGGAATATGTTTCCCCTTCTGAGAGAGTGAGAAAGTTTCAACATAAGTCTTATATTGGTTCATGCTTTTGATTTTGAACACTAAATAGGAATGTGGTGTACAACCCTGAATAGTGTGGTGAACGTTTCAGAGTAGTGAGATGACAGACATCCTGTGAAACAAACTGGGAAGGAAGGGTAGCGAAACAGAGATGCTGCAGCCTGCAAGTTTTTAAAAACAACAGGGAATTATCTCCTCATAAATGTTTAAGAAAACTTGGTAAAATAAAATATTGTTCTACATATTGCAACTCTTCTGCTATGCCTGGCTGCCTGTTGCAGCTTTCTTCTGCTACATTAGGCCAAACCCAATTTCCTAATGCAGTCTAGTAAAGCAGACTAGATTTGGAGGAATTTTATCATCGTCTTTGCCTTTTATTATAGTGTTTGAGTAAATTTGATGAGTAAACACTTATTTTCTAGCCTGTAGTTTGTGGGACAGAAGGCCAAGAAAAGGGAACCCTGTTCATCTTTCCACTACTGCCTTGTGTCAGTACTTTAATATTGAGGTAATTCAGTATGTTTGAGTGGCCATTAAACTGTACAGCATAAAGACATAGCCCTGCTCTCCCACATGAGAAAACATAAACCAATAAGGGAGGAAGTATCACAGTGGACTCCCTTGCTTTAGAGGAAATAAAAAAAATCTACCAGTGGGGCTATAGCCCAGTTCTCTGTAGAGAGATTTTCTTCCTTCTAATATGACCATGTTAACAATTGTTTTTGCATTCTAATTGTCTTCATTTTTATACAGCATTGCATCTCATTTCTCATGAACTTCCAAGTCATGTACTTTTCTTTTTGTGTGTATCTACCCCAGACAAAAATACTCATTTCCACAAAATCATAGAAACTTGAAGAAGGAAAACCATGTTCCTGTTTGATTCTTCCCAGAGCTCTTGCACCTCTGTGGTAATAAGCTGCAGCTTGGCAGCAGATCATATGTTGTGGGTTTTTTTAACCAATCCCATACACCACTGAACTTGCATAAAGCCTTTTTGGTTGAATGATAAGGTTGAGGGGAAAAGAGGTTTGGATTCCAGCCCCTCAAGTTGGAATATCAGTGCAGTTGTTGAGTAGGAAACTAAAACTGCAGGAAACGTGTCTGAGTCCATTAAGAGTCAAAGCTGTTGTTAGACATATTGTTTTATTTAAATTAAATCCTGACCTATGCTTATGTAGGTATTTTTTGGTATAGGAAAAAACCCCATACAGTAAAAATATCAATAAAGCTTGAATGCTTGGGGTTTCTTTTTATTGTTTGGACTAACTCAAACCCTTCCTAATTGTAGATTGCTCATTCCTCTTCCATGTGCAGCCTCAGTGGATCTGTGAAATGTGCTGTTCATGTGCATCGCTCCAGTTCTGTTGATCGGAGCTCTCAGAATTCCAAGCCTCGACCTGTGCTGTGTCCTGGCTCTGCAAATACTCATCTTGCAAAAGCCTCTTCCAGCTTGGAAAGCCTAAATGGTCATGCCTTGGGCAGACCATGTGCTCTCCCCGTTACTGCTACCCCTTGTGCTGATGCTGGAGATGATAACCAGCGTGGTGCTGGAAAATTCTGTGCATCAGATCCTGACTGAAGTGAGCAAGAAATCCTGAGTTCTCTAAGTTAAGAGAGCATGGTACAGTTCTAATGCACAAAGGGCTTCAAATGGTGTTGGGTTCTTTAATGCTCTAATGCACAGGGTTGGAGTCTATACTCACATGTGGTCTGGTTCTATTTCTGATTCTGGGTGCAAAGTTTATTCTTTCACAAACACTTTTAAATGTAATTTTTCTGTGTTTTTAAAAAAATTATTTGCAATTGAATTACTTATTGTTTCAGTTCAGCCATGTAGCTCACTGGCCAGAGATCTGAGGACTTTTAATAACTTGGTTGCAGGAAAGTCTTGAGCAGCTCATTTTACCTGTGGTTTTAGTTTTTTGTTCCCCTATCTGTAAATAGAAAAAATATCTGGTATAAAATACTTAAGAGTCTAATAAGAGCTGCTCTATAAAGAGCAGTTTAGGTTGGATTCTCAGATATTGCCAATGACTGCAAGTGGAGGACATTCCATAAACATGCATAGGACTTTTTCATAGTGAAGTGTATATCCTTACCTGCCCAAAATATTCCTATTTAAAAGAATCTTGAGCATGCAGATGCACAAACTGCCTAACTACTGTGACCTGTTGATATGCTGAGAAGCTTGGCTGGGCTATAAAGAGCAACAGAAGATTGCTTGTGAAAGTATCTTGAGGTCTAATGTGAAAAGAATATAAAATCTCAGCTAATCCAAAGAGGTTTATTTTAGTGCTACATATTGATGTGTTGGTTTCACTGTAATTAAGTCTCAGAAGCAGCTTATTCTCCAAGCATCAGAAGTCAGATTCTTGCCTCATGTGTGCCCATCCAGGCACAGCTAAAGCAAGCTCTGACAAATCATTGGGATGTCTGTTGCCTCCTGCAGCCAAGGAGACATGTGTTCCACATCTCACTTGGGGCTCAGAGCTGATGATAACGCAGAAAGTTGTAGGATTGGAAGGGGAGCTCTGTTTCTCCAAGAGATTGTCATAGTGTATCTTGTCTTCATTTTGGAGGGAGATTATTACTGCAAGAAGCGATGCAAGATGTATTCTAATACTTGGTAACAGCTACTCTTCAAAAACATGTTCTTGCATTCCAAATCTCTCAAGGCTGGTAACAAGGAAAAAAGTCTTTCTTCTGCAGTTTTTAAAATGTGTTAAGTTTTCTGTTCAGACTCTAGAAATGCTGAATCATTAATTTCAAAAGCTGCTGATTTTCGAGATCTTCTGCACTCACACATTCCTTGTATGATATGTCAAGACTGAGAAATGACTGCTGCACTATTGATATTGGCTCATAAATGATCAATAACTTTTTTTTTTTCCCCAACAGGGTGTTCCTTCTCCTTCCTTGGTCAGCCTTCCCTCGATCTTTGAAAGGAGGAGTCACACATTGAGCCGATCAACAACCCACTTGATATGAGGCAGGTGGAAAAGACTCTGCTCTGGGGGAGTGACTGACAGGCACTGGCCTGTTGCTGACATTAATGGTACCTTAGTCATTAGCACTTAGCAATGATTAGCAAAATGTTAGATAACACTAAGTTAATCACAAGGGGGTTTAGTTGTGTTGAAGCACATCAGCCAATCAGTGGAATAAGTAACTTGGCCTTCATTTAAACATAGAATTCCCTTGCACAGATTTATTTCCTTACCAACAGAACTGAAACATTTTCTTCTATGGAAATTGTCCCCTCCAGGCAAACTGGTTTGTCAGATCTTGAAATGAAGATGATGATCACATAATTTACTGCTAGTTTGGATGACTCTTATGCTTGCCTAACTTCATCTACTGGCAGAGCACTCTAATGTTTGAATTGTGGATTTCTTAAATGGAAATACATTATGAAGTACCTGACCTTTCAAGTATGACAGTTAACCTGTTGTACAGCTGCTTATTCCAGATATTTTATGTGTAGTTGTTTATAATGAAATAGAATTGAGTTCTGTGATTATGATCTCCTGCAGCCTCACTGTAACACAGTGGTATGAGGAGTTTTGACCACCAAAAATGATCAATTGAATTCTTTCTCTTGCTTTGAAGTGGAAGTCTGAGGAAAAGAATTACACTCCTGTTTAGCAGGGTTATTAAAAAACCAAACCCCCACACCTTCCCCATGCTTGATTAACAAATCATTATTTAATGCATGGGATTATTGGTGTGACATTGTAACTTGAGGGTCCAATTTGGGTGTGTCAGATTTCAGTGTAGTACTCCTAAGGCTTCTACCTGCCTCTCTCATGTATTTATGTCTTCCTTTAAAACTGTATGTTCACTTCTGTCATCTCTGAACAGTTTGTACCATGCTATGCACTCTCACAAACTATCTAAATATGTAAATTTCTGCATTTCATGAACAGTTCAACTGTCGGTATTAGCAGGAGTTCACAACTTCTGGTTTCTTTTTAACCACCTGTGTTTTGTCTTGTATCTATATTGTAACTAGTGATGCTTTTGAATGTGTCAGACTGCACTGTTTTTTATATCTCTTTCTGCCAATCTGAGCAATGTAAATAAACTGTTTAAAATAACACTGCTTCTGGCTTTGCTAAACAAGCTTTTATGAAAGTTTACTTTTTTATGTGGGAAAAAAAAAGCATTGTTAGGCTCCAGCCTACAACTGTACTCTGATTATCTATGTAGTTATTCCTAATAAAGTATATCACTTTGTAGGCCTGAATCTCTTTTGTTTTTTGTTAATATATTCATGAGTCTCCCCTGGTCTATGTGTCCATGTTTTTTTGTTTTTTTTTTTTTGTGTCCTTATCTGTTCAAATGAAGCATTGGAGCTGAATAAGCAGTGTCAGTGCAATCATGAAGTGGCTCTAGGAATTAAACTATTCAATAAATACTATGCCAAAAATCCAACATCACTTCTTGCTTTCTGTTTTTGTTATTTTTGGAAGGGCATCTTGAACCTGGTAACTTCTGTACAAATTTATGGCAATATCAGCCTGTCCTTCCAGTGCTAAGTCCTGAGTCCTGCTCTTCAGTTGTTACACATAACTTTGTAACAGGAACCAGTTCTGCCCAGTCTTGCTAACTCTTGGAGAAGGAGGAAGATTATACCTGCTTTTGGTGGGACTTTACCCATTCCTACAGTCTGGATGCATTCTCTTAACCTGTTATGTCAAGTTTCAGCAAGAAATGCTTCTACTTTTAGTAAAAAAATAGGTGTACCATTAACAAATGTTAGGATTAAGGAGGGTAACTCAGTATTTCTCTTGACTGAGTGGGAATAGAAGGGAGGGTGTTTTACAGCTGTCACACAGCAGCAAGAAATTAAGATGACAGAACAGGCGGGGAGGTGAAAATGAGCTTTCTGAGTGAGAGAGCTACTCCCGAGTAACAGAACAAGCCAACATAAGGAACTTTTACAAATGAGAAGTTTGTCCCACCTTTTTCATTTCCAATATTCCATGCATTTATAGCATTAGAATAAGTGCATCATTTTGGAGGGTATTTTGACTGGTGTTCTTTTAAATCTTAGGTGAAACTGCTTCCCCAAAGCAGAATTTTAAACAATAATACTTTTACCCTCTCACCTCACGGGATGTCACTTGTGGAGTAAGAGTAAGCATCTGGTTTTGTGCAACACCTAACTTCAGTCGTGATATAGACAATTCACATCTCCTGAATAATTTTTTAAATGTCAGTTTGGACAGTTTAGTAGAATTCAGTATCATTTCCTAGGTTGTTATGCTGAGATATCTGAATTGTAAAACCATAAGGTCTGTTCTGCAACTCCTTTAAGGAAAAAACTGGGATAAAAAGGACATTCCTTTCTAACCTTGCTCTATGTGGTACAGTCACCCAACACATATTAGCATACAGAACTTTTGCATTCAGAAAAACTGGAATTCTGAAGAGAAGGTCAAAAGATGGTCTTTGTTTAAAACACAACCTTTTCTCATGGGCTGTACAGAAACAGTTTGATCAGCTGCTCTCAATGCTACAAGAATCCTCTTAACCACTGCTCTAAATTGGTAATTGAAGGACAGCTGTCAAAGGGAAGGGTCTTCTGTTGGGAGGGTGTTTGGTGGGGTGGTGTTTAAGGAAGCAACAGCTTGTTTGCTTTAAAAAAAATTATCAGAGCCCCCCTAAGATATTCAAGAAGAGACTGAAGGAAGTCTGGAATAGAGGTTGGAGCCATTCGCATACCTCGAATTCATAAATGTACACTCACAAACTATTAAAGCATTAATGGCCTGACATGATGAATCTTTTATAGGTTCTTGTTCAAAGAGAAAAGGTGAAGATCTCACAGCTGCCTGAGAGCACCTGTTTGCAGATTTGTTGCAGGTTCGACAGGACAGCTTGACCTGTGCTTTGCAGAGAAACAGTTGCTGTTTCAAACACAGGAGCTGCACACTCTGCGAGATGGATGTTTACAACCCCTGAAAGGCAGCCATCAGAGACAAAGCAGGGCAGCTCGAATGTGCTTTAAAAACACAAAAGCTGTTGTGGAAAGCTGAAAATATTGGCTGAGTGCTCCACGCAGCTGACATTGGAAGGGTGAAGGCAAACTGGTGCCACGTTCTTTGTCATGGGGCCGATTTTAAGCACGTTTTTAGCCAGAAACCTGCTCTCTCCCACCACTAAGGGAAGCTGAAATGGAAACGGGAACACCATGAAAACAAACTAATTAAACATGTGGTGAAATAGTTGTCACTCTGTCAGACGTTAGGCAATCAACAGCCATTTTTTGATAAGAACATTACCACTACTGAGGGCAGAATTTTCAGCTGGCACAGGGTATCCTGTCAGACTCTAGACAAATGCAACCAGGCCTTTGTATACTTAATTCAGGCAGTTAGAAGTGCAATTACCACCCTACCTGCAAATTGTAATTAGTTTAAGCTGTGTTGGTGCCTTTATCAGCTGATCCATACAGTGACACTGATTTCAAGTACCGAGCCTGATTATTGTGGGAGCTGCCCTCTGTTTTTGAAGTAAGTTATTATATAAAAATACGTATGTGTTTGTATATTTATATATTATATATATTGTATTTATATAAGCAAAAGGTTCTTACAAAGATACATGAAGCAGCATTTTTACCCTCTGTAGGGAGGCCTAGTGCAGGTACTTTGTATGAGTGAAAATTAAGGAATTAAAGTTCTGATATTCATACTAACAGGGGTAAAAAGAGGAGAACCTCTACACCTCATTCCCCCTCCTCCCACAGCTCCCCAACTTCTTTAAAGGCTGAGGAAGAAGGAAGAGGCTCTTGGCCTAATGCTGAAGTGCCCAGTTTTGCTGCTCAGCTTCAGGAGTGCTGTAGAGCCCACCCTGACTTGGGGGAAATAAAAACTTGCACCTACCAAAGCCCAGAAGCAGGTTGTGTTCTGCTGCTCCTGCTCAGGTTTCTCTGGCACTGTGAAGATCAGGTAAAGGAAGACTTTTGGCACCTCACTCACCTCCTTCTCCATCCAGAGCTCGAGGAAAATGCAATAACCTGGTGAGCACACTATCAATTTATTAATGGGTTCTTTAAAATGGAGTTGAGTGGAATGTAAGCAGTACTACCTGAGCTCTTGAGATTTTGAGTTGTGTACAGTTAACAAAGGTAATGTTTATTAATGTTTACTTGTCAGTGTTTGGATATGCCAACTGCCTCTTATAAATACTCGTGTCTTCACCCAAACCATCAGTGAAGCATTGGCTGTGTTGGATTGTGAGCTCCTACACACTTTCTGCTGCTCCGTGGTGGCATTTCAGTGGTTTTCCCAATGTTTCAGCCTGGAGGGAACGTAAATATAAGCATAAATGGTTTTGAAAATGTGCCTTTCTTCTGTCTTTCAGTGGCTCATGCATTAGAGTTGGTATGGCTGACAAATCAGCACTGATTGCTAATTAAAAAGCAGAATATCTTAAGGAGTTTCACACTTCCATTTCTGCCTCCGATTGAAACCCTGGCTGTGTGAGTGTGTGCTAGGGAAGCTCTAATGGATACAGCCTAATTACTTGCCATCTTTGCTTTGACTTAACAGTTCATGAATTACAGTAACTCTGACTGACAGATCACTGCTGATTACTAATTAAATGGCAGAGTTTGGTTTTATGCACCTCCAGCTATTACCCCCCCCAAAAAGTGACATTCCACATCTTAACAAAAAAAGCTTTTTCTCTGCTTATTTGTTGATGTGTAAAAGCTGATGTTATCATCCCTTTGGAAAATAAAAGCTCTTTGGGCACATTTAACAATAGCAGTTGATAAATATGTTTCAAAAGTAAAGTTACTGCTATGCTGCTACAAAGGAGGCTTTGGGGAGAAGGTGTTCAAGGCAGCTGTGCTGGTTTTCGCTGGGGTAGAGTTAATTCTTTTCACAGTAGCTAGTGTGTGGCTGTGCTTTGGATTTGTGCTGGGAACAGTGTAGATAACTCGGGGTTGTTTTGGTTGTAGCTGAGCCAAAGCCTTCTCTGCTCCTCACCTCAACCCCACCAGCGAGGGGGCTGGGGATGCACAAGGATTTGGGAGGAGACGGAGCCAGCACAGCTGACCCCAGTGACCCCAGGGATATTCCAGACTCTATGGTGTCATGCTCAGCATAAAGCTGAGGAGGAAGAAGGAAGTGGGAATGTTCAGAGCGATGGCATTTGTCTTCCCAAGTCAGTGTTACGTGTGATGGAAAGTCACTGTTACGGCTTTCCTGGGGATGGCTGAACACCTGCCCGCCCATGGGAAGTGGGGAATGAATTCCTTGTTTGGCTTTGCTTGTGTGCACGGCTTTTCCTTCCCTTATTAAACTGTCTTCATCTCAACCCACAAGTTTTCTCACTTTTGCTTTTCGGATTCTCTCTCCCTCCCACCTGGGAGAGCGAGCGAGCGGCTGCGTGGGGCTGAGTGAAACCACGACAGCAGCACAACAACTCCATGGCTTCTGCCACTCTCATTCCCTCATGGATCCCCCAGCCCTCGTTTAATGAGCATAAAGAACAGACAGACTTTTAATCCTTTATCTGCAGGAGGGGAAAATTCATTCACTGCCACAGGGACTCCCCAGGTCACCCAGACAGTCGAAGAAATGCAGGAGTGGATTGACTTCCTTTCTCTTCATTTGCCTTTTCTATTTAACATACCCAGAATTTAATCTGATTCTTGACAAGATCAGTACTCTCCTAATTTGTGATATGTTTTAATTTGTGATAGTGATCTGTAGAGATCAGCTGTTGAGGCTGGCAATTCTTCTCATGATGGTGTCTGCTGCTGAATAGCAGTGGGTAATGAAGAGCCTGTAAATGGCATAACTGCTATAACTCTTCTTGCTCAATGCCCAGAAATATTCAGTTTTATTCCAGACATAGAATTAGGACTCATTAAAATTGCCACCAATCTTTTCAAATCAAAGATACAGCAGCCTAATAAACTTTTCTTTATGCTGGTTTCACGTGATACAGAAACACAGCAAAACTTTTATCCTAAAAAACACCCCCAAACTGCTCTTCTGAAAAGAAATTATGCTTCTCTAATCTCTTTCAGTTTGTGAGCAGGCCCCTAAGCATGTGAATATTTCAATATGCAGTTTGTAAAAATCCATCAGAGATAGTGCTCAAGAGCAAGGGTCAAAAGAAATGCTATGTTACTTGAGGTCCCATATATCAAAAAAGCGCAGTATAAAAATCCTTGGCATATAGGTGATCTTAATGGTCCCTTCTGGACTTAAAATGTATTACAGAGAGAAACTATCAAGTCATTTTTATAATTTAAAGCTTTCTCTTTTCTTTGTTAGTAATTCTTCCTGTCTGAATATCATTGTTCACCTTAAGCAAAATAGAGAATATATTATTAGTGGAAGGTAATAAAAAGGACTCTGCACTATTGCGGTCAATACCCGTAATAAATGTAAAATCTGATGTTCCAATGAGTGTCAAAAAGGTCCCTTCCTCTTTGCTTCCATCTAAAGTATTTCATAGCATTGCTAGTAATAGTAACTCAGAGCAACACATTTCTACAAAGACAAGAATATGGCAGTGTCTGAAAAACAAACTATCCCAGGTCATCATAACTGAACCACTGGAGTGATGGTTAGAAAATCTTTATGAGGAAAAAGAAGCCCGTGTGAAATTAGAACTTTCGACTACAAGGCTTCAGAAAACAGTTTCTGATACTTACCTACAACTCCGTGTCATTCATAATGATTTAACCTTAAAAAAAAAATTGGGGGATTTTAAAGATGCGTAGAAATCCAGAGAAATGGGGCAGTTGCTTTCAACAGGCACTTTCACTGAGACCTACTGTGCCTCACGTTCTCCATGTGCCTTAACACGTGAGATCCGCCTGTCCTCGTAGTCTTGGTGAGTATTAAGATGAAGTTTTCTGCAGCTGACATCCCACAGGATGTAAAAATTCCAGCATTTGCTCTCTTTGAGTAGGAAATCACTCGGATGACTCAGCTTGAGTAGTTAGCGTAGCAAGAGTGACCTTTGGAAGAAGGCTGTTGTATGGAGCTGTTCTGCCACTACTCTCTCCAATTCCCTTTCTTCGAGAATGGCCAGCTTCAAAGAAAAGATTCACCACTTTAATTGAATATCCTCCATATTGAGAGAAGTAAAAATAAACATTCTTCTCAGTTTATTCACGCATACGCTGGAATCAGCCAAGTGTGACATCTGAGAGGAGCTACATGATTATGATCTGAAACGAGAACAAAGTTCATCTTGTGCGAATTCTTGTTTTTTCCCTGTAGACTTTGAAAGAGAAAAGAGATTGCAGAATCTTAATTCCCATTGAAGCTCAAGAAAGCCAAGGCTGTGAGCTCGTGCATTAACCTTTTTAGCATTCTGCTGGCTAATTGTCTGTCCGTTCCACCTTCTCGTCCCAGGTTAATGGGGTGGTTAACAGGGGAGGACAGGAATGGTCGGCCAATCACACCACAAAGCAAACTGAAAAGGTCAAAGTAATGTGCTGTATTATTCATGGACTGTGCCTTGCCGAGGTATCTCAGATCTCACGTCTTCTCATGATGAATTACAACAAGAACAGGAAACGGCCCAACGCGAAATTGGCTCTTGTGACAATAATTGTAGTTCAAATGGAGAAATGTAAAAGTGTGGCCTGCTGCTGTTCTGGTTTCTGAGATTGAGGGTGTGTGATCACATCTAGTCACTGAGTAAGCAGCAGGTTACATTTGTATGACTTCTCAGCTGGGTTATACATTTAATACAGGATATTTTGATTCTTCTCATTTCAGCCATGGACTTTGTTTTAGAAGTACTCTGTGGTGCCTGATATCCCTCCTATGTCTTCTGTGTCTATAAACTCACGACTAGCTTAGAGATTTCTTAATATCAGACTCTTTTTCTTATGTGGTGTTTTGTTTTGAAATATTAACATGCCAATTCCTAAAAAGCCATCAGGAATGGGCCATAAGTCCTTATTCTCAAGAATTTGCAATCTATAGAGTCAAATCTGAAGGAAAACTTGATGCAAGCATTATTTTTTCCTTCGTCTTGGATGTGATACAGAAGGAGATACTTGCACTGTGACAGAGGTGCTTCAAATTATTTTGAGTGCTGTCCCCTCTCACAGAACTCAGCCACAAGCAGAGCACTGCTTGAATCCCTGCCAGTGGATCTCATGTCCTCATTTAGTCCCTAAATTGGATGTCATGTGTTCACCTCATCTTCTTCCTAGGGTGATGTGTTTCATTCCATATTTTATGTGTAGGCCCACTTTGAACCCCAACCTTGTATTTTTCAAGTGTTTTTTCCATACCCCTTTGACAGGAGAGACTTCGCAAATGGTGGAAAATCTTTTTTAAGAACAACCCCTGTCTGGTCTACCTACTCCTGTAATTGGTGTTGTAACCCAAGAGTGAACACATACCTAACACCTGGAGGAGTTGACTTTGCTGTGTTTCTTGCAGGGAAGAGTTACAAGGCAGTCTTAGAGGAGAGGAGTATTTATACCTTTGCTTTTCCTTCTCTTTCTTAAAATTGGTAATAGTGTTCTTTGCTATTCATGGAGTGGTTTCAACAGCCATCAGTTGCCTGGGGGCAGTGAACCTGGCTGTCAACAGATAAATCATTCTTGTGACAAAAAAATTTCTATGATGGAGGGAAACAACCCCACATCCTTTATTTGGGAACAGGTCTTTGAAAGAGAAGTGACCTGAAAGTGGAACTTGTGGGGAGTGGTCTCAGATGTGTCCTTGTGCACAGGACTAAAATAGCCACAGAAACTGTGGGCCAGACTTTTTAATGTGCCCTTAGCAAAGAAAGGAGGATGAGGAATCAAGTTTTGCTTGTAATTTTTCCTGAATGAGAGAAACTGTGGTTTATATCTTCACCATGTAGAGATTTCCAGCTAAGCGTCCAGAGGATTGTTATAACCCAGTCTGCAGTTCATTTAAAAAACAAGTTTACCTGCTTCCCCCTCCCTCAACTTCCTCATTGTCCAGCCAAAATATAGTATATCCATGGAATAAATAATTTCTTTTTTTTTTCCCACAGTTTGAAGAGTCCTGAGTAAAATCCTATGCACATCAGGGCCTGGGGATCTGTGCATTACAGATGGATATTTTTGGAAAACAGCAATGCCCTTCTCCATGACAGAGGCTTCTTTCATGTTTGCTTTGTGTTGTTTCCTGGCTGACTTCATCTCCTGACAACTGCTTCAGTCTGAGGCTCTCTGGGGGCTGAAGGGCACTGTAGCCAGGTGTTGGCCTAGATGTTCCAACACCTTGCAGATTGATTTGGGCTGTGGCCTCTCTCTCCCTCTCTAAGTGATGTATTGATCTGCAGTGTAAGACAGGTTTTCCGCCCTGCTTGATATCTGAGAAGTGAAATGTCACATCTTGCCTCGGATCTGGGTCTCTCACAAAGCTCTGCGACGAGGCTGGAACATCTCAGTCTGCTCAGATCAGCTTGTTCATGTGGCACACACAACTCTTTTTTCCCCTGTTGCTTTTTTCTTCCCAAGGATCACCTGCTTTCTGTGCACTTTATTATTTTTCAGCTTTCCAGGTAAAAATACCTGATTTTCATTAAATTTTGCAGAATTCTAAGCCAGCTTGCAACACATTAAGAGTATTTATTTAAGAGCCTCATGATTTACCAAAGTGTGTGCTGTGACTCGATGATCCGTGGAGAGCAGTCTCCCTGATTTAGTGTGTGTCTGCTCATCAAAGATGGATGATTGCCACTATGTGTCATAAAACTTCATCTGACAAAACCAACTCCATGGCAAAATAATGCTGTCTCCAAAGGACAATAACTCTTCGTTTCTCTGTCCTACATATTTAAGGAGCTCCGATTTTTCTCAGAAAGATTTCTTTATTCTGTTAACAATGAACAAAGGACCATCAAAGCTTTTACCAGTTCTTTCTTATTTTTCAGAAGTCTTTTTTTGTGAGCCTAGGAAGGTGGTCTCTAGCAGCTAAAAACCTGTAGGTCTTGGACTCCTGTCTGTGATAAACAGATAATGAGAATTAAGTGGCTAAATACCTTTTGAGGTCCTGGATTTTAAATTAAATCTTAGACCTGGGGGCTGGATTTTTCCTTCCTTTCTATCCTTTTGTTTTAAAATCACCCTTGAATAAGAAAAAGCAGTGAACTGAATGCTGGTTTTACAAGGGTGAGGTTATTTCCTTGCAAAATAAACACAGTGCACCAAAAGGCACTGCCAGCCTTGGAAGAGCCTGTGAACTTCAGCTGGGGATGCTGGGCAAGCATCACCTGCTCAGGTGACCTCTGGTGTGTTGCTTGCTGAGGATCCTTGTTTTCCATGCTGCTTGGGTGAGAAGCCAGCAGGGGTTTATAGTTTGGCTGCAGAATATTCTGAGAGCAGGAAATTTTTGGCTGGGTGTTACTTACAATTTAAAATGTAATACAACTGAATGCAATTTAGATTTAATAAAAATTAATGCAATTTAAATTTTAATTAATACAACTTAAAGTTAATTCGATTTAAAATAAGCCTTCCACAGGCAGTTCAGACTAATGAAGTACAGGATAAAGTCTTGCTAAAGATAATCTATAGAGAGGGGAAGGATCATTAAGTAGAAAGATGACTTTTGTTGGCCTATCTACCCAGTACCTATAAAATCTATAAGTCTTCTCTTTGGCTCTATGGCTAAATGTTAGGGTCAGAAATGTACAGGTTTGGAGTCAAATTCATGTTTTCCATCCCAGCTGTTCTCATCCTTTTGTTCCTTAAGAAATTATCTTCTGCTGTGTTTAAGTACTTTTCAATTAGTCCAATATGCAATTATGTAGCAGTTGTGTCAGAAGCATGCCCCTTCCCCTCTATAAAAATCTTAAAACCTTTTGCAATCAGTTTGTTTCAAACCTAATTGTCATTAGAATGCAAAACACATGAGGGCACCTCTCATACAATTGGCTGCAGTGGCAATACCCAACTTCATACTTTATTTTTTTTCCCCTCTCTTTCTATTTGGATTCAATGACTTTACTGCTGTGGAATAGACTCTTTCA
Organism: Orthonyx spaldingii; assembly: GCA_013397795.1. Classification (NCBI taxonomy): domain Eukaryota; kingdom Metazoa; phylum Chordata; class Aves; order Passeriformes; family Orthonychidae; genus Orthonyx; species Orthonyx spaldingii. Next base: position 1,423,511 of record VZTJ01002531.1, on the reverse strand, counting down.
TTGAAATCTGTACATTGAAACCAGGAATTTATCACAACTCTGCCTTTAAATGGCATTGAAAAACAGCCACTTTAAAAGGAAAGGATGATGAGGAAATTAATCTCGGACAAGTTTTTCTTGATAAGGAGAGAGAACAGAGGCTTCTGGCATTTATATGCCAAAAATCAACACATGGAGAAAAATGAGTATTCCACATTGCTGTGGCAAGAACCATTTTTCTATTAAATCAAAATGAAGTTCTGAATAAATATGTTTTCCCATGAATATAATACACTAGAGAATACAGTAAAAGAATAATGATCTCAGTGTCCCCTACCAAATAAAACAGTAATTAACCTAAAAAAGAGCATTTTCAGGTATTCATCTTTCTTGCTGGGGTGATTTAAAAAAAAAAAAAAAAAAAAGGAAAAAAAATAGAATAATAGTACTGTGTACTGGTATTCTGTAAATACCAAGCATTCATAATTTTGTGTCTCTCTCTCCCCATCCCTTACCTTTATTCATTCCCTTTGTCAGCTTTGGCGATAGGCAGTGTCTCTGGAAAGCGAAGGCGAGAATCATCTCCCTTCACACTGAGTTATGCTCTAGGCCCAGACCCTATATAATGTGAGGATCTAAAGAATCAATCTTCCAATTGCATTTTAAGCTGAAATAATCTTAAAAAAAAGAGAAAAAGTCCAGATTTATCATCCTGACACACGTTCAGTGGAGCGTTGTTTCTTTAGGCACAACACAGAGCAGCTGACTGGGAATTAATCCGAGCGTGGCTCCCTGTTGTAGTTATTCCTGTATTGAGCTGTTACCAAAGGGCTCCTCAGCCTGAGTCTGGAGCTGTGCTGGGTGCTCTGGCCGTGGTTTGTGCTGGTGAGGGGTGTGAGGGTGTGGGACAGAAGTCAATGCAAGCAGGAATGGTTATGGAGCATCCCACCTGCCCCCCTGGGCTGCTGAGGGCACAAGGAACCGGAGAGGAGCTCTGCCTGCTCCATGGAGGATTTCCAGGGGATCAGCTGTGCTTAGCACCAACTGTGATGCTACAGAAAAAGAGCTTCTACCGTGCTGCTGAACCTTGCTGGGCACTTGTGCCTGGGCTTCTGCTCCCTTGCTGCCAACAGATCCATTGGAACAGGAGCACAGGGAGGGTGGGGCTCCTCCCGGAGCCTCACGGGCTGGCTCTGCTGGGATGTGCTCACCATCTAATCGTGTGGAGGATTAGAGAAAGGAATCATTATGCCAGCCTCGTTTTTAAGAAGCTGAAAATAAAAGCTTAGGAAGTCATTGATCTGGCCAAAAACACATGGGAAGCCTCAGAAAGACTAAGCTCTTAGTGCTGAGCTCCAGTCCAGGGGCTTAGCCATATTATAAACAACCACTAAACCCCCAAGACTCTTCTCCAATAGACCAAATTAAAATACCTACCTAACTTTCTTCTGCAGTTAAAAGTCACTGCTTCTATTTTGGGGGTAGTGCCTGCGTTTGGGTGAGCACAAAGAGTGGGAGGAAACAAAACAGGCCCTTAGGGATGGGTAGGGTGTGGGGTGAGGGCAATGGTGACACCAGAACAGCAACAGGTTTTACAGCAGCTCCTTTAGGAGCATCCATGAGCTCTGGCACTGCTGGTGATGTCACCAGAACGTCCCAGTGGAATGATGTTCCTACCTGGAGCCGTAGCTCGGCTGCTGTTGTGTGCTTTTCATGTTGATAGAATACCTGTCAGCCCCAGCCCCCAAAATAAGTTCTAATATGGCATATCAGGAGTGGAAATAATAGTGGCTTGCATAATTGCAATGTTACTGACACAGCTGATGAGCTGATGATGTTATTTGCACAGCAGTGATGACATTCAAACCCTCGCCGACTCACAATTACACGGTGCGCGCTGAGCCCGAGCAGGATTTAAATTACCAGGAGAACACAATGAAAATACAGTCTCTTGACAAGATAGAGGGGGGGGAGTGGTGGAGAATGCCTTAAAAATCTCCTTTTGGTGGCTGCAGCGTTCACTGGTGCTAATTCATGGCTTTTTACCTTGCACATTTCATTTTAAGAAAGTAAATTGGAAGCATTATGTTCTGCCTTTTTGCCTTGATTTAAAACCTGCCTGTGCCCGCTCCTCTGCTGCCTGGCTGCAGTGAGGCACCTTTGGGGCTCTCACTGGGAAATGCAAATTTTTTGAATCAATAGCTTCACTCTTTTCTTTTCTTCTTTTTTTCTTCCCCCCTCCCAGTAACAGTTTAAATAAGAATACATGTGGGTGAGAGTAGGTAGGACACCGTTTGTAGCCAGCCCAAACATGATTAGTGTTAGAACAACAGCTGAAGGAAAATGGATTTTGGCAAAGATCAGAGCAATAACTGGCTGCAGACTGATGCTGGGACTGACTCTCAGGGATACATGGCTGAATCCTGCAGCTACTCTCGGGCCAAAGCAGCACTGAATCCCAGGTGAAGAGCTCTGCTGGGCTTGGCTCACAGCAGAGCATTCACTGCTGGTGTTGCCAGTGATTCACATGAGGCTCATTTTGGGCCTGATCCCAGCCCACACAGATCCACAACATCAGGTCAGTCCTTTGTGTTGTTTGGGTTTGGGTTGTGGTCCTCACCTGTCCTGCCTCGATCCCCTCAGTACCCAAACGTGCCACAGTCAGTGCTGGGAGGTGGGCAGAGGCATCATCCCCATCTGCAGGGGCTGTGCTCAGCTCTCTGCAGCTGAACTTGCTGCCCGGCATCCTTAGAGTGAAGTCCCTTCACTCCTCTCCTGAATGTACAAACCCACACTTTTCCCATCTGCTATTCAGTGGCTTCATGGTCTTTCTCTCAAGTGCCTGGTGACCTGAGAACTCACAAAGACAAACTGGGCTTCACCTATTTTTAATCCTCTGCAGCTACAATATCTTTCTTTCAAGATATTCTGAGCATTCCCGCCACCCCAGTTACTCACAGCATTTCTACTTTGGATCAATGTCTGCAGCTCTGGTCCAGCTAGAGGCTCCTCGGTGCAGGACTGCTCCATCTACTCAAGTTCCTCCCATTTCTTCCTCATTAGCTCCTGATTTCGGGCTGCTCCTGATCCTGTTTCTCTCACTGGATTTTTCTCTCTGTCTTTAGTCTGGCCCCAGTGATCAGCTGGAAGGAACAGGAAAAGGGAATGAACAGAATGAAGATCAAATGGAAAGAGGAAAGAAATAGAAATAAAAGATGCCTTTTAAGCTAATTGCATCCTTAGTCCACAACACATCCTTGTGATCCCTGCAGGTGCTTTGGGATCAAGCTAAGCAGAGAAATGTAGAGTTTTGGGGACAGAAATCTGGAAATGAACCAGGTCCTCAGATTTTATTTTGTGCTCTTTATGTTAATATTGTATTTATTTGACATTGTCCCAAAATTATTTGTGCTTCAAATTCTTGCACCAATCATGTGTCATGGAATATATCAATGTTGGAAATTTTTGGTTTGGGGAGGGGCAGAACAAAAAGCAAGGGAAGTAAAACACCTGGGCTTCTGCAAGAGCACAGATATGTAGTGTTGGTGTTTTCAACTCTCTGCCTTCAGTTTACACCCACGAGTTGTCTGGGGAGCAAACCAGGCTCTGGGGCTGTGTGCCTAAGGTTTAGGAGAATTAGGGCAGAGACAGATCTTTAGTGACTGAGAGTGGCTGGTGGCTGAGTGAAAACATGGAACAGGACAAGAAAAGCAAACTTGTCTGACCCAGCTGAAGGCAGTGACACTGATTTTTTGTGCCAGAGGAAAGCATGGGAAGGACAAGGCCTCTGTGTGTGCTCTTGGACCCCGAAGCTGCTGCGGCCATGGCACAGCCTTTGCTGTGTTGCTGAGGCACCAGCAGAGACCTGCAGCACTGACAAGTCATATTTGAAAGGTATTTCTGCTCTTTTATTCTTGGGGAAAATCAGTGGAATGAGCAAGGCTGTGTCTGCGTTTCCTCAGTGCCGCACATCAAGGCGTTTCTGTTCTAACATGGAGTGAGAAGGTGAAGAGCATAATTAGTGCACCAGAAGTAGCTGGATGGACTGTAAGTCAATTAGTCTGCTCTGAATCTCAGTTCTGAGTTTGCTTGGAGAAGAAAATGGTTGGTGTTCTGTGTGAATACTGAGCTGATCAGCTTCTTAACTGAAATGGTTTTACATCGGTCTCTGAGGCCGGGCAGAATCTGTAAATACTTCTGGTTTTGGTACACATGTCTAATGCAGTTTCTGTCTGCAATGAAAACACAGAGCTCTTTGGGTAACAGGCACTGCGACAGGATTAGCTGGAGGGATGAGCTGCAGAGGGTCTTATCAGGTGAGACAAAATGTGGTGTCCCTTTGGCTTAGGGTTTGATTCGAACCTACAGGAGTTCTTGAAAATGACATTCTATAGATCCACACAGAGATAAGGATCACACAGGCCTTGTTTGGAGCATATAAAAATATTTCTAATCCTGCCCTTTTGTACCTGCTGGCCAGTGATAGATAAAGGGGAGCGCCTGGCTGCTGTGAGTGCTGAGCCCTGCTCTCTGGATGCCATCCTGATTGATTTGCTTGTGCTGTGCAGGGAGGTGGAAGCAGCACTTGCTGGCTGCAGCTGAATTACAATCATCGCCAGATTTCACTGTAAGGGACTCTGGAGGTCACCTGGACCAACCTCCTCTTCAAAGCAGGCCTTTGTGGGGACCTAATTCTCCTTTTCTGAAAAACTTACTGCATTTCTGGTGATGCCCGTATCAGTCCCTTCTGAAATTTCCTGGGTGCAGTGGTTGTGCCCTGAAATACGCCAATGCCAGGATATCCTCTGCTTTTCCTGGGCACTCCTCGGGATGAGACATCCCGCAGATGGTTCCTGACTCAGTGACAGGCACTGACTGCGACGGGGGAACGCTGAGAAACCATCCATCATTCCTCTGGCTTTGTCCAAGTCCTGATGGGCCACAGATGTCACAGAACTTGTCAACTTTTGCTGCAAGGGGCCGTTCCAAGGAACAGATGTCTGTGTTCAGTGACTTACTGACTGGCCAAGGGAAGCTTTCATCCAAAATGGGGGAGCTGTTCCCGCCACAAGCTGACTTGAACTTGAAAGCACATACATCTTTTATCAGATCAACGTGAATTTGAGCGCAAACGCGGAATATCAGTTACAGCACCTGCTAGAGAGTTTAGAATAAAACGAGAAAGAGGCAGAATCCAACATGGAAAAACTCCTCTAGGGAAATAGCTTTGTGTAGAGAAGGATTTAGTTGGGTAAGCAGCAAGCAGACCCTGTAAATTGTTGTATCATTAAAGTATGTCTCGCATGGGTGCATGTGTATGCATCCTCTGCAATGTGGTGCCTAAACATCCAAACTTCCCAAATCCTGACACAACTCTGGGGAGTCACGCTCAAGGAAGAAAGAGGTGCTTTTGAAAATGTCTGCAGGAGCTATAAATAGCAAAGTACAAATGGCAAAAAGGATCTTCTGGCATACAGACTCTATTTTTATTACTTGAGAGCTGTAAGTAATAGAAGGCAAATGAGCAGCCTTTAAACATGAAACCTGTCAATGTTTTCCTTTGTCTCCCACTTGCTAAAGCACTCCTTGGAGTGACAATGACCAAAGGGACAGTACTTGCAGGGTCTATGGGTAAATAGGGTTGTCTATAGAGGGTGTGGAGGAAAAGGTTTGAGAAAAGCTACTGATATTTTAATAAAAATTAAATCCCAATCGATACTTTCCAGGACAGAGGTTGCTAAGTATTGGGGAGAAAATAAAATCCTGATTTTACTGTTTGTGTGATAAGTGAAGCATGTTTGGACTGTTGTGGTTGCTTTTGTAAGGGAGTAGGTTTGCGCAGGATCTGAGCTGTCCTGGGCAGGGCAAAAAACCTCTTGCCTGTGTTTGTTTGGCCACCCAGCTCTCACCTTGGACCTGCTGCTGGAAGTGTTCATAGCCAGATACCAACCAAAGATAAATCTGCTGTCTCTCATGCTCCGTTCCTGTACTTCCCAATGCCTGGTTTGTATGCACAGCCTGTCTTTAAAGAGGGAATTCTGACAGACAGCTCCGGTGCGTTCTCAGCGTTCAGGGATGAGCTCAGTGAAACATGGAAAACCAGTGTTTGCCTGGAGCTTCTCAGCACAGCAGCAAAGCCTCAGTGCTAAAAGCAGATGGTGGAAAGAGTTTTTGTTGATGAGGAATGGAATCAAAATAGCATTGATGCTGGTAATGAATTATTCTTAATAACTACCTTAAAACTCAGACAATTCTTTTGTACTTTGTAAGCTCTTCTGAAATCCCTGTCCAGCACAGTGTTTACCATCAGCAGCCTTGTTGACTTGCCCTATTTTTCACAGTGGTAGCAATTCCTGGTAGGAAATGTTTATAGGGCTGGAGACCTTCTGTGGGGGAGGGCAGCAGGTGAGCACAGTGCCCGTTTATATCTGACAGCACCATTAGCAAGGGCTGGGGAAGTGTTTACCTAAATCTTTACGTGGGGCCTGGCAATGCCCAGAATTGCTGTAATTTAACTGCCAGGCAGCCACAAGCACCTACATTATTCCAATTTTAGGACACTTACTGCTTAGTTGCCAGATTTGCTGCTGTTTAAAATTATTCCAGTGACTTATCACACCTTATAGCTTGGTGGAATAGACCACAGGCCTTCTCAGGACAAAACTCCTTCCTGATAGCATTAGCACTGTTTTGTTGGAGATGTCATGGCCTAAGCATTATGGATATAGATGATATGTGTCATTAGGCTATTGATTTAGTTGGGGAAAACCTATGCTTTTATGTACAGAAATTTCCTTCTGGCACAGAGCAGAAAACTTAAAGCTTCCCATGTCTCCTTCAGATTTGAATAAAACCTTGTATGCTTGAAAGTTCACCATTAGTAGCCACAGCTGCTGTTTTTACGTTGCAGTTCTGGTCTATCATGAGGTAGAGCTGTTTGGTGTGGGACCGCCAAACAACTCAGCTTTATATTGGACACAGGTGTCTGGAGGGTGGGAAATGGGCAGGATGCAATTGCTTCTTCCAGAGTAGCCAAGGACCATGTAGGCACCTTGCTGAAGCCTCTTTATTTCTCTTGTATGCAAGGCATAAAGAACCAGAGACTCACAGCAGAAGAAATTGATTTTGGAGGAGTATTGATAACTGCTGAAATCCCACTGTCACCTCCCTCTCACACAAAGAGTTCTGTGAATGCTGTCATGATTTTATTGTCCCTCTGGTGGGGCTGAATTTATTAATGGGACTCTTTGGTTGCCTACAGTTCTATTATACCACCTGAGATTCTGTGGGGTAAATCTCATTTTCTGCTCGTGTATTCTTCCCACTCCCTCTGCTTGATCTAAAAACCTCACTCAGCACCAGGTTAGAACCTCTGTCACAGTTACTTGTCTCTCTTGAGGCTGTTGCTGATTCAGAGTTAATCCTTATCAGAATGTCTCAATGTTTTCTGTAATCTTGATATGAAGCCAATTTTTGGTCAAGTCCAACAAAAGTTTTTGCATTTCTACCTGGTTGCTCTGCTCTTGGTTTCCTTCGCTCTCAGTCTACCTGAATCAATGCCACTAATACTTTTTGCCTTTTGCATTTGCACTTTTCTGATTTCATTGCACATTAGATTCCTGTTTCAGAAAATGTCCTTTTCCTACCCTTTCCCACGCTTTGCTTTCCCTTTTCACAGTGGGTCCACACATTCATTGGACACAATGATTTCATCCACACATTTCAGTGTGAAACACTTGGCTGCATCACAGCCCCAAGAAGGGAATAAACCAGGAACTGGTTTCCTTCTATTAATTTAGGAATAACCAAGTTTGAGCCAAGGAGGTGCACCAGAACTCAGCGATTTTGAAGCCTGTGTGCTCTGGGAACAAGTGCAGTTCCCAGTGGCTGTGGTGTGGGCTTGGATGACTTTATCAGGTGTTCCAAAGTCATATCCATCAAGCAGCTGCTGGAGTAGCCAGCACACACTATTCAGCGACATGTCCACTTCCCATCACCATCCCATGAATCTCCCTCCTTGCTCCTCTGGCTGACTGAGAGCCCAGCAAGTCTGTGGCCCTTTTCCATGGCTTGATTTTCAATTAAGAGATAATGGCAGTGGAAGAGCACAGTTCATCAGACAGTGCCCCCCTGCTGTTGCAGAAGGTGGAGTTGTGGTGAGCAGAGGTCAACTGCTGAAAATCTACGTGCCTGGCTAAAAGGTTATGTAATATGTTAGGCTAATTTTACTTCATTTCATATTCACATATATTAGTGCAGCTTTTGTTATATTCTTATCCTTATGTAAGTTACATCTGTTCTTTTATTCACTCATCCATGTTTGCTCTGCTTTCAGATTTATGAAACAGGCATTCCACTGAGCTCAGCAAATGATGGGCATAATAACTTATCTAAATTGCAAAGTGTGTGATGCCCTTGAGGTAAACTCAGTTGTGAAGGTTTTATGAAGTGTCTCACATGTGGAAGTGGAGGAAAGTGTTTATTTGCCAACTCCTGTCTCTCCTTTGGCTGTTCAAATGATGTTAAGAGGATCCTGTGAAACTGCTACAAAAGCCTAGGGGCTAAATGGGGGAGAGAAGTAGAGCTGCATTATTATCTTGGTAGAGAAAGCAGAGCCATCCTGGCACTTGCACTTACACAGCTCTTCTCTCTTTGGCTGTCAAAAGTTTCTGGTTGATAGGTTCTAAAGTATCTGTTTATTTAATGAAATGCCTCTCACTGTACCAATATTGTGAGGCTTGATTAATGAATTTATTGTTACGAGATAGGAAAGTAATCTCTTTTTTTCTTTTTTTTCTCTCACAATACTGCAGAGGGGAAAAGGCTTTGTAGAGGAAAGGGGAGACTGTTTTATCTGTCTGAGATACTCTAAACCCCTCTGCCTGTCTGTGACTGCTTTGAAGTCCTGCTGTGGCTATGCAGAGACCTGATTCCTTGAGTTACTCAGGGCCAAGCTTTACTGCCAGTCCCAGCACTGATGTGCATGTCAGATGTCACTTATATCGTGTGTAACTCTCACCAAAGAAGCTCATCAATAACAGTCAGATGTGGCTATTAGGGGAGTGTCCCCTTGTGCTTAAGCCTCATTGCCTGGACCGAGTTTTGTGGGACAGAACTGAGTTGTCACCCTAATTTCCCTCAATATCTCTTCATCCTAATTTCCCTCAATATCTCTTGAAGTTTCCTGTTCATTGCTACTGAACCTTGTGCTTCAGATATCATTGCTTAAACCACTGAGCTAAATAAGTCTTGCTAAAAAAATAAATTCAAATGTCATTTGAATTAAGAGGAGAATTTACACTTTAAAATCCCGTGAGCAAAAATACATTTCTACCTGTCTTGACTGGTGAAGACTTAAGCCCCTTTAGTAAGAGAGTTTGATTCTCTTTTCCTTAATGTTTCCTATTGATGACTTTAGGTGGGATTCCCACGCTTATGGGGGGCTTCAGAGCCCCATTCTCATGCAGTGCTGATGCTGTGATATTTAAATTCCTTCAAGACTCAACTTATAACACAATTTGGATGGAGCCAGTAACTAAAAAAAAATTCCCAAGCTTTAGCTTGTGGCCTCAAATCCTCTGTCAGCCCAGTGGTCTGGCCCCCACAAGCTGAGTTTGGGAATTTCAGCCAATTATAAAAAGAAGGAAGGTGGCAAGATTTTTCTTAGGAATTCCCATATTCCTGAAGTAGACTGTGACTCAGTTCCTCCATTAATTGCTGGAATGGTTTGAGGGTGTCTGTTTCTCCCAATTGCTGATCAAATTTTATCCAGGGGACTGTGAGCAAAAGTGTCAGTAAAATTCTGCAGAATGGGGATGTTGGGAGACTGACCAGCCCCATTTTCCCTGCCTCTGAGGCATTCCTCAGGGATCTCTAGTATGTGGGTAAAGGCTCTGTGAGAGGATGTTTCTCAATCTCCCAAGGTAATCTAGGATTTCCTGGGTCAGCTCTCCTTGTGGCTGCAGTCACAGCCTGGTAATACTGAGAAAAGCATCTTCCATTTGGTGATGTTCTCTTTTTTCCAGCTAATTATGAAGTCATTTTTCATTTCTTTGCGTTTAAGCTTGCAAAAATAATTAGCCCATTTGATAAATTAGTTGGCTTAAAACCGTAAATCTGTCTGTGAATTGGATGAGCAGTGCAGCACCCAAAACACTTGAAGTTACATATCTATTACTGCTTTGTCAGTCCTGTAAATTCAAAATTGTCCAGATTAATTCCAAACTAATTTGATAAACCCTCCACTATGACAACACTAAAAGTGTTTGGGTGTCAGGCTTTGTGCCCTTTGATGTCAGATTTCAGCCTGAATGAATTTTTTATGGCTGACTCTCGAGTATGAAACCCTGAAAACAGTGGTTTGTAATGGCAACTCTGAGAGACCCTTTCACCATTTGGAAAATAGGCACTGCTATAACTCTGCTGCATTAGAGAAAACTGTTGAGTGCTTTCATTAGGTGCAACAGCTGTTTCTATTGCAAAAGCCAAACTTCACTGGTGGGAGCATAGCTGTCAGCTTTCCAGAGCTTTGCATTTATAGCTGATTGTATCAACTCCTTTTTGTTCTTTCTTTGCTTTCCAATATATGTAAATTAATTCAATAGCAAAAATACAAATAACTACCTTGAAACGAGATGGTGTGAAGGTTCTTTGTAGGCTCCTACAATCAGTGTCATGTGCTGAGTGAACTGAGAAAATCTGAATTTTTGGAAATGGTTCTACCTTAAGTGATGTGGTAATCCACACCACATCAATTTTTAATCATCAGATTTAATCCTTCCTCCTTGATAGTGTGGTAGAGATCTTTAACTTAGTGTAGCTTTCTTAATTAGAGCTGATTTTAAAAACAACAACCACAAACCACCAAAAAATCCAACAAACCCCTCTCCCCCAAGCTCCCTGAGTGTTCTCCTGTCTCTTCTATTTAAACAGAATTTTTTCCTAAGAACATGCTGAATATGCTGAAATGCATTTTTGGAAAAAGTAAAGTTGATGATGCTTTTCATTTCTTTGTTCTGACATAATGCAGAAAAATATTTTAGTATTATGAAACAAACAGTGAGTTCTGCCTGGAACAAGATGCCTCAAATCAAATAGTTATGGGAGTTGTCAGAAATTAAATGCAAACATATGCTCAGAATGCAAACGAACTTTGAAGCACCAAATTTTGTAATAGCGGGGAGCAGATTTTAATGCATTCAGGAAATTTCAGTCCCAAATATTGAGTTATGCACCGATTCATGCGGCATAATGTGGGATACCAGTCTGTTTTTAGATGTTAGCTTGATTTCTGTTAAAATTATACTGGAAGCAAAATTATCCAGAGAAATATACAGGATGTACATACACACAGACAAATACGCCAAAGAAAATACTTTGTTTTACTGAATTTGCAATGAGATATTAGTCACTGTGTTAAAAAAATGTGAGAATAAACAAAACTTTAAGGAACTTTTAATAAATATTTTGCTATCTCTGTCCAATCCATTCTCAACCACCTCTGACCTGTGGTCACTCAGAGTTGTGCAAATCAGGCTGGTTATTCAAACACCTGACTGTGGGTTAAAATACTGATTTTTGGAAAAACTTTGGAAAGCTGTCTTTGATATTTAAGTCTACTGTCTAAAGTGGGAAGGTTAAGTATTAGAGGGGTAAGGGAATAGGCTTTCTGTAGCTGTATCATTTGCACTCATCTAGTTATCAACGTTTATTATACAAGGCAGGAAAAATATATGTAATTGTATAAATATATATCATTTATATCATATGCTGCACTTGTGTTGCAAAAGATGTTCATGATCTGTAGGCAGGTGTGAGAGATTTAGAGACTATCCTGGTGCAATGTCAAAAAAGTAGGAATATTTGTCCTTTGTTTTGTCTCACAAGCATTTGAAAGAGATGAAACCCAGTCTGTCTATAATTTGGGGCATTTAAGATTTGATTAGTTTCTGAAAACATTCTGTTCTTGGAAAACTTTATTAAAAGCCACTGATCTGACAGCTAACTGAGGCAATGCACACCTACTCAGACTTTCTCTCAGAAGAGATAGAATCCTTCTGAAATTGTAATTCAAATAATTTAGGAATATAACAAATATAATCACACTGAAAACACCTTGACCCTCTACCCCTGTGGTGTCTTTCAGACATCTCTGTCTCGTTTGCTGGTCCTGGGTGCACTGACTCAGTGCAGGCAGGGTTTGGGGTTTTCAGGGTCTTACCTGAGATCTGTCTGCAACCCCCAAATCCCAAAGCAGGGCAATTTTCAAGCCCTGCCAGTGCAGAAATTCAAATCCTCTATTCACCAGCCTGTCATTGCATCCAGAATCCAGAGTGAGAGCGCATCCCCCTGGGATCTGAGGGAGCTGTAAGAACCATTAATAGCATTTGCCCTCCCCGGTGATGTGTTACTGTCCCTTTCCTCACAAGGGGCTGAATGTCTGTGGTGGTGAATGCCCAGAGCAGTGATTTGCTCTGGTTTGAAAGACTTTGTAAAAATGTAAGATACTCCTCTTCCATCCCAGCCTGACCTATTATTCATTCTGCCAGGTCAGACTCATCTGTACAGAGAACCAACACAAGGCTCCCTGCATTTCACAAATCCTTTCAGAATTAAATTGACCCGTTGCTGTGCAGAGACTCCACAAAGGCATTTACATGTCTTTTACCTCTCACATCACCAAAGCCTCAGCTGAGCTCCACTAAGAGACCTAATTTGTTGGGCTGAATTTCATTCCCTAACAACTTCTCCCCCCTCCCCATCCAATTAGCACAGTACCACATATGACAAAGGTGGAAGAGAATTCTAATTATCAGCCAAAAAGAAGCTATTCAGGTTGTTTTTTTGTCTCTTTTTTTTT
>VZTJ01002531.1:1349407-1410656 GCA_013397795.1 Orthonyx spaldingii | reverse complement strand
TTTTTTTTTTAATGTGTTAGACAACCCCATGAGACTGCTAGCATGGACAAAGTTCAACCATAGGGGCTAAATAAATAATAAACATCTATTTGTGGTTAGTGCCTGAGCACTGTCAGAGTTCAGGGTGTGCAGTCAGGTTTCAAATGGCACCTGCTTTCTTTCTACCTTTCAAACAGATATTACTCAGGTGGAATTTTACTCCCCAGGGAGCAATATACTCTTTTGCCCTTTGCTGCTGCTTTTTAGCTTCTGAATTTTAGTCCACACATGATCTTCTTCACTTCTTCCTTCAAGGATGTCCATGGCATCAGCCATTAGTGACTGCAGCTGTGGTACTGAGATAAAAATTATCAGTGTGGAATTCACACAGAAATAACTTCTCTAAATACACAGATTAAAACCTAATTAAAAAATCATTTGTACGCTGATGATTTTATTACTCATCTTTCACACAATGAGCACTGCCACCTCATTTTTGCTTCAGCCATTGCGCTGTATTACTGTGGATATAAAATACTTCACAATGGGAAAAAATCCTCTGGAAAATTTGTACTTAAGCCTATACATTTTAATGCAGTAAATGTTTATATTTAGTAAAGGAAGGCTTGGGTTGTAAAGAATAAAGGCTCCATATTTTATTCTTTAGCTGTCTGAGATATTCTGTGTCTTACATGAATGCTTTTTAGTATTTTCTCCCAAGGCTAATGTATCATCATTTAAAGCAGCATGTAAAACCTTACAAGAGGACAACAATAAAGCTGAGATGCTTTTACTGTAGCTGGAAGTATCTAGCTCATTTTCCCTGCTTTTACTATCCTTTTCCTTTGGCAAACCCTTCCTTCTCCCCATCATTCAGCATAACAGAGCATAAAACCAAGGCTGACAATTTCTAGTGTAAACTATAAAAGGAAGCTGAGGGAAAATACTTGGTAATCAGCCCTTAGTGTTAGAGGGGAGGCTGAAATCCCAGTTAGCTGCAGCACTGCCTCACTCCAGTACCCTTCCAGGTTAGTCACAGCGCTGCCTCACCCTGCACCTTTCCCAAACACCTGGAAATGTTTCAGTGGCTCTCAGTTCAGTAAGAGAGACACAAGGCTCAGATCCTTGAGCAGACTCCTGTGAGCAGCCATTAGCATCAGTATTTAGGGACAGACTGGGAGAAACTGCTAATGAATACCTGTGACATTGCTGTGTTCTAGTAGGTCTATTCTAAAATGTTTAGTTGCTTAAAGAGAATGCAAACAATAGTTTTTGGAATCTCTCCGTTACTCATTACAAGGAACTGGACAATGTAAGCATTAGAATTTATGGAGAAGTTCTCTCTTGCCTCAAGAAATTGTCTCTGCCGTCTGTACCTGGGCAGGCAGCAGTCTAATATGAGTACATAGGTGGTAAAACATCAAACATCAGCATTCAGGTTCATCTGCACAAGATACAAAAATACTGCCCTGGGATTCAAGAAGCAGATCTGTATTTCCTCAAGTTATCCTACACATTCAGGTATTTGAAGTTAAAATTATTTATCTGTATCCCAATACTGGATAAAGGATGCAGGAATCTTCTTTTGAATCTCTGAAGGAATTTGTTATGCTCAATCCCAGCCTGTTTTCCCTGAGCTTGTGCAGCCATTAAATTGAATCTTGTTGGTCCAAACATTTTAGGAAATCTTTTGGGTTTTTAAAAGTTGTGCATCAGCGTTGATGAAAAACAAAGCTATACATTTCTGCCTCTGACTTCAAGAGTTAACCTGTCAGAAATTTTCTGTCACCATACTTTTATGACATATAATCTCCTTCTATGAATCCAGAATAGACACAGCCCAGAGATTAAGGGTATTAAGGGCAGAATGGGCAAAGCACAGATCGTGCATCAAACCAGGCAGCAGAGGACCTGGTCAGGGAAGGGGAGGATGTTTCCATTGCTTTCCTTGGAGTAATTCTCTCTGAAGAACTGGCTGTGCAACACCCACTGGGACAGGGACCAGGACATCAGTCTGTCACCCCTGAGGGGCTGCCCTGACAGCCCAACCAGGCTGCAGATTTCACTGCTTTGGGCAACAAGTTAAAACAAGAAATCTTTCCAATTAGTTTCACTGATATTGGTACGTGCCAGTGAAAAGTGCCCAGTGTGTTCTCTGGTTTTAATTTTTATCACCCAAAGTGTTTCATCAGCTCTACTGGCAGATAAAATGTGAACCTACAAGAGTGGGCAGTTGGCAAACCACAGTAATTCTCCCAAAGCTGATCTTTTTTGGAAAATCCCCCCCAAAGAGAAATTCTGCTTTAAAAAAAAAAGAACTGTCCCAATTTGATTTTAAATGGAAATAGATTTTTTTTCTTTTCTAACAACCTTTCATCTTGATTTATGATGTACAGATATAGAGACATTGAAATCATAAACCTTGGAAAGATTTTCTTCAGGGTTTTTTCTCCACTCATATTCAATAGTTCAAGCTAACTGAAATCACAGAATGTTTGTTTTCCCAAGGTCTGTGAATAAATACTGACTTAAAAAGGCCTCATTTGAGGTTTCCTGTGCCATATCTTAGGACTTTATTTATTTAGTTACAAGAAGACATTTACACAGAAGAGTTTATAACTGAAATGCCTTTGGGATCCTTGTGAGTTGGACTATTATAAATTCAGTGTCTTTTAAACTTTATACAACTTATTCAGTATGTGATAATAAACATTTGGCATCTTTAGCTTTTTCTAACTCACACGATTTAACTGCCTCCTTTGGTCATAAAGTCTTATCTCAGTTTTACCAGTGTAAAGTCAGAATGACCTCAGAGGAATTATTTAAAATTTTTATTAGTCCAAGCGCGATTAGAACTTGGCCAGCTCAGTTTTCTTCAAGGAAAAAAATGAGATCTCTCTTAGAAATGTTGGTGAAGAGTGAGAAGCACGTGGGGTCAGCATGGGTGCTGTGACTCTGACCCCAGGGACAGGGGAGCCGCCTCTGGAATGGTTGTTGGGAGATGCTGGATCCCACCAAGACAGCCCAGTCCTGCAAATGGTTCATCCTGCCTGGACCCCAGTGAGGTGAGGAGGGTGCAGGAGGATGAGCAAGTGGGGATCTCTGTCCCTCTTTGCCTGGATGGCTCAGGAGTGCAGACCCAGCGATGGGCAGCGATGTGCTGTGCTTGGTGCAGCTGGGATGAGGTGGGGAACCGGTCCCTACTGGCGTGGGAGAAGCCTGTGCCGTGTGGGTTGGTGTCACCAGGGAAGATAAAGCCCATTAATCACTCCCTGGTGAAGTTATTCTGCAACTTCTTGCCTGCAGTCTTGTGCCTTCACACTGTGGTGCCTTAACTTCACTAAAATATTCCACTTATAAAGAAACCAAGCCTCCATTTGCAGACAGAGAATAAAGATATATTTTACAGCTGTATGGCAGAACAAAGGAAAATGAATGCATTCTGAATTAATGCGGTGTAGCTGGTAGAGATTTTCTGTCTTGATTCTTTTAAAAAGGCATTTTTACCTTGTGCTCAGTAAACAAAAAATACGTGTTTCCTTGAAAGATTTAAAGCCTGTCACTTAAATGTCCCAGCATAGACCTTTGTTCTGCCCAGTCCTACCCTTAAGAGACCAAAGACCTATGTCTTGGGTGGCCTAAAGCCTCTCCAAAAAGCTTTCCAGGGAGGTCAGGTTTATGATTACTACATGACAAGATACAGACAAGAGAGTGAGAGCCTGTGCCGAACGTGCGATGTACTGAAAATATTGTGCCCTGGAGAAAAACCTATCACTGAAATATGTACCAATAACTCAAGACCCTTTAGTCAGCCCTGAAATGTGGGCCTGCTGAAGTTTAATACCGGAGAACTTGAATCAAAAGGAGGATGTCTTTTAATAACACAGTTTCTTTGCAATGTCGTTCCCCCTTATCTCGAGCCCAGACTTCAAAGTCTGGCAACCACCTCCTGCAGTTGCAGGCTGCTGCTTCTCTTCCCTAAAGCAAGCTGCTGTGAAGCTTTAATTCTGCAGAGCTTAGGAGCTTTGCAGGACTGCAAACAAATGGCAAGGGACCGACTTTGGGAAAACCAAGAGTTTTTAGTTGGATCATCAGAATTGGACTGCATTTAAATGCAAGGCCTGTGGAGAGACTTTTTTTCCACCCCCCCTAGAATGAAATGCTTAAAATTTACATGTACCTGAGCTCCCTCCTTCCCCCTTTGTAAAACCTGGCAGTCTTGAGGGAGAACAATCACATGGCACTTTCTGATTGCAGCTTATTGATGTACTATCAGGCCTTTAATGACTCCAGTCCCAGCCCTGCTGGCTTCGCTGCCCTCCTCTCACAAAGGGAAAACAAAGCCTAGCAGGCACACAGGATTATTCAGAGGCAGGGAGCAAGTCATGGATGGAAGCAGGAAAGGAAACCTTTCCTGTCTTTTCCCCCTCTGCTCAGCTGTAGCTGGATTGGGCCTGTTTTGCCGCAGGTGGCTTCTGAGGTTAGATAACTTAAAGTAGCACGATCTGAATAATTGCAATCATTTTCCCAGACTGATTTGGGGAGGTTTGGGGGAAAAGAAGAGGTTTTAAAAATATGCCCACAGATGAGTCATGCTGGTTCTATAAAAGTCATCCTTGCAGGTGATCAGCACCTCCTCTGATAAAGCACTGAAGGTCGATTTTAAAACTACTTCAGGGCTGCCTATTGGAAAAATGAGTTACGGAGCAAATTGCAGTGCAGAGCTCTGGCCTGGCCCTTGATTCCCTGGCTCTCTTCTTCTAAGGGCCAAAATAGGTGTTAGAAATAAAACCTGACCAGTTCTGCACCCTCCCAAGTGACTTCCTGCGGGCAGGGGATGGTTGCCAGCTCAGCCATCACTTGATTCATCACTTGGGACTGTTCCTCCTCTCTCTGCCAGCGGCCAAGGAGGTTGCTGGAATGGAACCTCTCCATCACACTGGACACGAGCTGTGCTTGCCCTGTTTTCCCAGCAAAAGCAAGGAGGTTAGAGGAGAGTCACAGGAAAAAAATCTTGTCCTTTAAGTCCTGCACCTTGAGGCTTATCAGCCCATGTATTTGTGCTGGTAATGCTATAAGCAATATGACATCCAGCACCATAAAGATAATGCTGCTGACAATCTCTGAAGAGGGGAAAAAAAAAAAAAAAAAGATTTTCATGCCACACTCTCTCTAGTAGTACTAGAAAAATAAATATGCAGTCATAACATATGTGAAGGGGGGACAGCAGATAACCAACTTGAATGCAATTTTCTCATTTGGAAATGGCTTTTCCATAATCCTCTCTATTAAATATTACCTAACTTATATGGATTGCTTGTAAAGTTTCAGTGAAGAGGTTGAGGAAAGCGTGCAGTGTGTCAGCTTATGATTTGTTTGCAGACTAGGCAAATCCAGAGTTTTCAAATATATAACCTTGAGGGCCTAAAACCTGCAGAGGTGGTCTCTGATCCTCCAGGCAGCCAGGCACATGGTAAATTTTAAGTGTGTGAATACAGAAACTCAGCCAAGTGCTTGCATAAAATCTCAGCACCTGCTGAAGTGTTTGATGGATGGCAGCCTTGCCACCATATTTTCAGAAGTATTCTGATGCCAAAAATGCAAATAAGCACCCTACTGAAATTTTCAAAAGCAATTTGGCCTAGATTCCCGACGAGATGGAGCCATTGCATATCTGAATGCTCAGCCCTTCAGAGTGAAATTTCCATTCATCTAATCAGGGTTTTGAATGCACTTAAGTGCCTGAAATTCCAAGAATTGGCATAAATTTTCAAAACCACTTCCAGTATTTTTAGCAGACCTTTGTTCTGGCAGCTCCATATGGTGGCACCCTGATGCTGCCATTTCCATGCACTTCAGGTAGGTGATTCTAGGTTCAATCATGAATTGAACAGAGTGAAAGGAAAGTTTGGAACGACATTTTTTTTTTTTTTTCCAATAAACTCTGTCCTGTTTTTAAATTGAACTTCTCTTCACAAAGAATCTTCATCTTTTGGGTTGGTCCTGATCTTGGTTTTGCAGAAATTTGCACTGGGCAACCATCACTGTGAACGTGGCTCTCTTATCAAGGCTAAGAATTTAATAACAACTCTGATCTTGCTTTCTGTACCTCTCACAGGATCAGTAATGGCAAACTGCTCAGTTTTCTTTAACTCTAAAAGAATACAAAGAATCCTGTTACAGTTAATTTTACACCTTTTAATCTGATACCTAGGATAATTGTGAAACAGTATGAAATAAAAGACTTATGTGCTGAGACCAGCACAGGAATGAAGCTGTAATCTGGGAGCTCCAGATGTGAGAGACTGGAAATGAAAGAGCTGAGGCAGTGGACTGGTATTTCCATTAGCTGAAGGAGAGAATCAGACAGTGCACAGGGAAAAGGAGCTCTGGTCAGCAGTTCTCTGGAGGATTGCAGATAGCTCCCATCAGCTGTGTTTGGAGAGGTTAATTTAAACCCAAGCACCACAGAGCAGAGAAGCCAGCACGGTAGGAGATACCTCTTTTGAGAGAAGTGTGCTTTGATTAGTCTATTAATGAGAATGCCAAGAGCTTATTATTCTTCTCAATAAACATAATGCAGAGCTGAATTCCAAAGAGAGCAAACAACTGAAAAGGAAAGGAGAGATAAAAGACAATGATAGCAGAAGGACCATTGTGTAAAAATAGGTACAGACAAGACTGGGGTGGCAATTAAGCTTCTGATAATTCAGGTGGAAAGTCTGCAGTGAGTTTCACTTGGACCAGAAAACACAGAAAGCCTAACTAGTTCTAAGATGGATTTTACTCAATGTATGAGTGAGATATTTGGTGAAACAAAGGTGTATAACAGCACATGATTTCACTTGAGGATCCAAGAAAGTCCTTCATCTTCTCATGAACTGTTAGCCCATCTCTAAGAGGGAAGACCAGGACAACCTCCTTAAAAACTACTTTTATCACTCAAAGAGTCATTTTCTGAGGACCTGACCTAGTGTTACTAGGAGATACCAGGAAGGAAAAATATTTCTGCGCTCTCTGACATTGAAATTATAAGACTGACCCAGTCTAGTTAGCGTGGTGCTAAAGCAAGCAAGAAAATGGAGCTTGGTCTCCACCTGATCATTGGTCTCTGAAAGCCCCAGGTAGAGCTGTGTGCATTAAAAGAAGGAGAAGCAATCAGTTAATGAGAAAGAAAAAGAGCTCTTATCAACATGAAATAGTCTCACAACATTTGAGATGCAGCAAATGGTTTTTCCCTGCTATTCTTGAAATCCGCCCAAACCCTTTTCGTGCAAGCAGTGAGAAATGAGTGCGTTGAGTCATCATCTCACAAAGCAGGTAACAATCCTCTCTCATCATGCTGTGTCTGTTGGGGGCTTCTCCAGTGATTAAGAAAGTTAAGGCTAAAAGAAAACAATTTTTTCTCTGCTTGACTCTTCAGAAAAATATAAGGGCAGGCTATATAGCTCCAGGAAACAAATTTGGCATCTGAGCCAACACTCACTCTGCGGACACAGCAATGCTATTTAAATTTAGACTAGGTTGGAAGTAAATAAATAAATAACTGACAAGGGTTTCTTTTTTTTTTGTTTTGTTTTTTTTAAGAGATTAGAGGAGGTTGAACATTGTCAGAGGTGGTGTTTCAGTGACAATGAGAAATGCAGAAAGAGAAAGTAAATAACTGCTGCTGGCAGGAAGAAAATTTCCATGGGGAGTTGATCCGCATGATGAGAATTACATGAACTGTAGCAGAATTCAAGGGGCTACTAAGCTGCAGTAAAAAACATAATAAAGTGACCTGGCAATCAGCTGAAAGTGAAACCAGCCCAGGTAGGCACAGTGAAGGTTAAGCAAGTAGCAACCTTAAATGGGGACTCAGGTGGGAAAGAGGAATCAGGTAGCAAAGGAAGCAAAAATGCAGTAAATGGAGTCAGAGTCGCTTCCTGGTTAGAAATGCAGTGACATATTCAGATAATAAACAGGTAAATGATGATGCTGTTACTTTCTGGATGTATCTCACCCCTATTGACCAGTATTCCAAGGAGAATTTAAGGGAGAAAGTAAAAATAAGCAATTGATGAACTTTCTGTTGAGGACTTAATTCATAATGGGCAGTCTTGCCTGAGGCAGGGATCCTCCCAAGAGGGAGCATTCCCTAGAAAACTTTTTGCTGCACAAATTCCCTTTAAACTAAAACTAAAAAGGGTATTTATTTCTGGAGACATCTTTGAAGACCTTCCTGCTGGGAGAGAAATAAGGTCCTGCTGCCTGAGGATCAGCCCTGTGACATCCTCCTTCCTCTGACCTTGGGATGAAAAAGCACCCACACAAAGCAGATCAGCCTCTTCTGGCTGGAGCTTACCTTAGCTCTTGCTAAACACCCAGCACTAAGAGCCAGAACAAAGCTTTTACTGCAAAAAGGAGCTGCAGAGCATGTGAGAGGAGTGAATCATGTGTCCTTTCATGTATTGAGAACTTTGGCGTGATACCCCCACGTTTTCCTTTTCTCTATATGCAAGAAAGGAGTCATCCCTTCTGCCACTTCTATTTATAAACAAAGTTGAATTGCTGAGTGCTAAAAAAAAAAAAAAAAAAAAAAAAAAGAAAAGCAAAATGTTTGGTCAGCCTGGATTTTAAGCAGGATGTGTCATATCCAACACTCAGAGCATGTTTTAGTATCACCTTAAAGAGCACCACTTTGCAAAAGTCTGGAATGCCCCCCAGTAGTTCTTTTCTACTGTGGAGTCTTTTCCACTGCTTTTCAGCTCAAAAATCTGAATGAAGCTATGCCTTGCAAGCAGCTCTGCAGTGCATTGCAATAACAAGCAGGAAAAATCCATCATAATGTTTCTTTAATGCCCTTGGTATCCTTCAGGAAGCGTGTGTGCTGAAATCCATGTGTAGTAAATACTTTCCCTCCACTTAAAAAATAGACAACAAAACAGTGAGATCTGTAAATGCAAGCATCGTGCTGTGAATCATATGGTAGGTTTTGCTCACCTTTATAATATGAGCAGTGTAATAAGCCCCTCTGGCCACTCTTTCTCCTCTTAAGTAGCCTCGTGTGCCATCAGCATGGGACCACAGCAAGAGAAAGGCGAACTTGGTGTGTACAAAGCAGCAGAAATGACCCCAGTGAAATCACTTAATGGAGTAACTGCTTGTCAGTGCTGGCAGTCTTGGCTGGGGTATGAGTAGCTGCAGGTCTGACTAACGGACATCTTTTAAGGCAAATGAAATGACCCTTGTGCCGTGGTATTTCTGGGTAGATGAGGTTTATGGCATTTCCCCACCAGCTGCAGATGAGGGGCCAGACTGTGACATTCTTTCTCAAATGCTTTTTGCTTTACAATACCCAAATGTCCCCTTGATTTAAATGGGACTGGCTGTTCTCTGTGAGGAAGGGGGGCCGAGAGAAAACTCTCTGCATTTTAAACCTCTGACTTCACGTGATACCGACACTGGCATGTGTGTAAAGCACATAACTAACTCTGGGTTGTGGCTGCAGGACTGAGGTGGCAGAATTGCCTAGAATATTCAGTGCTGCCAATGGTTTCATCAAGTCTACTTTAGCACTGTGTGTTTTGTCAGAAAGAATCTGATCAGGACAAGAATTTGAATTGTGCATTTGCATCTTCAAGTTAAAAAGAAGACAGGGATGTTGGTTCTATTAAAAACCAAAGATATTCTTTTATCTTCTTTAAGTTGTAAAGCTTAATTCTGTAGCTGAAGTTTGCCTTGCAGAAGTTTTTAATTTAGTTTGTGTGTGACAGAAGTAAGATGGAGTCATATTTCTAGCTTAACGAAAATTTTGGGATACTTTTAAAGAAGCAAAATTGGCCAAGTCTGTCAGCCCCATGAGGAGATGTTATCCTCAGCAGCAGAGCAGCTCTGGCTCTATCTGTGTAATGCCCATTGTTTTTGCTCCTTGGCTCTGCCTGAACCATGTGGTCCTGTTCCTCCAAATTCATTTACAGAATAGGGTAGTTTTGGAAAATCCAAATCGAATATGATTTCAAAGATTTTTCTCTTCCTGATACTCTTCAGAGACTGTACAACTGTGACAGAGGAATCTTACCTCTAAAAGCTCTGTGTCATACCCAAAGAGAGAATTGTGGACTCAATTATTCTTCTTAAATTGCAGTTTTACTGGGGCTTTTAGAAAGGCCAGGGGTTTATTTTGTACCCAGCACCCAACCCAGTGTCTGTTTGCACTTGTAGCTTCCCGAAGTGCACTGAAGTGCAGTGCCCACAGCCATAACAGATATTTCACTTTCCCAAAGATGCCACTTCTGTCAGCCCACACATCAATAACCTGGGCTTTTGCTCACCCAAAGCCAACAGCACAAGGCTTCAGGAGAGAACTGGAGAGAAGCAGCTGTGTTTCCTTGGGGATGTCTGACCCTTCTCCTGCCTCCCAGCGATGCAGACACTTTGTGAGCTCCCATTTTGGAGAAGCACTGAGCACCTTTGCCTCCCACCGGCCGCGTGAGTTCAGGCACTTACTGTTGTTTCAGCAGCTGCTCTCTGAAACTAAAGGAGACAGAGCTTCCTCAAATATCTAGCTAATGTTTCTTCCTTGCTAGAGGTTGCTAAGTAGCAGTTTTTGTCAACCTCCTATCTAAGAATATAAATCCTGTGATTTGCTAAGACACTCCTGACGAGAAAATGGCTCTGATTCCCTCAACGCACAGAAAACTCAAACCCAGCTATTGCTAGGGAAAAAGCATTAACATTAGCATTCACAATCTGGGGAGGAGGAGAGGCTTCTTCCTCATATTTTCGGGAGAATAATTTAAGAATTGCATTAAAACAGTCTAGTCTACATGCAAATTTGATTTTTGACCTTTTGTGCTAATCAACAGCCATGCTGCTAAAAAGCTGTGTACATTATTGCAGAAAAGTATGGAGTGGAATTTAACTAATATACCTTTAATATGGCTGTAGCAGATTTGAAGGTTATTTCACATACTTCCCTACACAGGGATCAGGGTCTGAATCATCAGAAATGCTTCAAGGAGCAATTATTAACTCTTGATGGAGATCCTGGTGGAATGTGTAGCATACTATGGGTATTAAATATAGTGAGTAGTTTTGGTGGTTATGTGGACAAGGGATATGATCTATTAGGCCATAAAGATTTGAGAAAATTGCATGTTAAATGATTTTAAATAAATGGGTACTGTTAAATAATTAGGACTACTTTTAAAAAGTATCTAAACCTCATTTGATCTCAGCTCCTAGTGCAGTCCATGGGGTGTTTGTGGACATGGGAGGAGCATGTGCAGCATGAAGTACCCACTGAAAAGCACAACATCATTCACACACACAGAGGATTCTGCCACCACACATCACACACCAAAAAGAGGTTTTTATACTCACATTTATTCTGGTGCTTCTTATAAAATCCATTATAGTATTTTCCCCCAGTTCTGTCCCCCAGTGTTTTTGTTTGTTCTTCTGTGGTAGGACTGAAAGGTGCCTTCTGGTCTAGGAAATTAAATTTAAAAAAACTTAGACCGTGTTTATTCATATTTATTTCCTATAGAAGGTCTCTCAGCATGAGGACAAACTGGAGGAATGAGGAAGATTGAGAGAGTTCTCTGGGCAAACAGAAAAAGGCCCCAAGAAATCCCCAACTCTCCTCATCCAGCAAGGAGTGTGGAGATCACCCTTGAGTTCTCCCACCCATTACTCAAGTTGGTGCACCTGAAAAAATTGGCAGCTTTCTAGTTAAAGACCTTTCCAAGTTTTTTTCTGATATATTTGTTCCTGAAACCCACAGTGAGTAAGCACTGCTGGGCAGGCAGAGATTCAGCCATGTCTGACCATATGTAAATTCCATGAGGATCTGCACCAGTAAAATCAAGATAATTTCCACTGTCACATTTCAGTTGTAAGAGAACCTACTTCCTGTTTTTGGAGTGGGGATAAAAAAGTCTAAGAAGGACTGAAATGGATTCCAGAAATCTTGACAGAACAAAGGTGACCAAACCAACCCACCCAGCTCTAACAGAGTTTTGAAATTTCAGCTTTTGCAAACTTTTGCATCAACAGCTTGAATTTTGCTGATGCATAAGATAAAGCATGTTCTTCCCATCTATGCACTTTTCAATGCTGATCATCCAAAGCATTAAGAACTCAACCCTTCAGAACACAACATCCGGATCTTCTGTCTGCAAAAGAAGCTGTTTTGTTGTTCCCTGAATTTGTGAGGTTTAATTGCCTACAGATCTGTGCTTTTGCCATCACCACCTCCACCACAATCCCAGGTTTCCTGCATGTCCTGCCTGATCTGGAACGTGTCACCTATGCTGTGGCGTGTCCAGAGTGTGAGTGCTGCTGTCAAACCCTGTGTGTCAGCTGGGTGCCTCTGCCCCGACCTCGGCAAGGACGGATGCTCAGAGCCCTTGTACAAAGCACCTTCGTGTAGGGAGCTGGACCAGCTGTATCCTCCCTTCCCTTCCCCTGCAGAAAATAAACCTAGATTGAATGTCAGTGTCACTTCTCACAAAGGAGTGCTCTGTTTGCAGGGAGCTCTGCTTTTAAGATGCCAGGCTGTGTGGTCACAGTGACAAATGGAGAACCCCACTCAGCGCTCTCCAGCCTTACCCCCATATAAATCAAAGCAAGTGGACCTGATATTTCCCTTGCAGCGTATTCTGCTGCTGATGGATTCCCAATTTCGTGACAAACTGCATTGTACCCTTGGATTTCGATGTGTATCTGCTCCTTTTCCTTGGCAATAGGAAAACTTTGAAACCAATTCAGACCTGACACTCCGGCAGAACTTGGAGTAAAATTGAGCAGATATTTGTTGCAGAATAAGAAGGTTATTTAAAATAACATGTTTGTGAGATGCCTGGTATTTCACTCCCACTGACAGAATAGGATTTAGCTCCTAATTTTAATTTCACCTATGTCAGATTCAGACCTGCAGTTTGAATGCTCAGTGGTACCACCCTGACAAAGAACTGAACTTGTTGCTTGTGATGTTGTTTTTTTTTTTTTTTTTTTTTTTTTTTTTTTTTTTTTTTTTTTTTTTTTTTTTTTTTTTTTTTTTTTTTTTTTTTTTTTTGTTTTTGTTTTTGTTTTTGTTTTTGTTTTTAGTAAGCATTATGATTTTAGGTCAGATCTGAATAGATAAGTTGAGTAAACACTACAGACTCAGCTGACTTCACCTAATACTGTTTTGAGTTATCTCAGCATCAAGTGTAGGAAAATGAGATGTATCTGCTCTGCCTCAGAGGGTTCCCAGGACAGCCCTGATATACATATGGTTTTTTTTCTTTGCCTTTGATACCATTTAAATCCCAGAAATTTCAGTGATCCCAGAACCTGCGCTCAGAAAAAAAATAAAATTGGAGTAATTCCTTTAACTGATAGATTTTTGTAAGCAAACATATTTGAAAGCAGAACTGGCTCTAGTCAGTCTGTTTTAGAATTGACTAAAGTTCCATAGGACTGGGATCTTCTATCCCCCCTTATTTTACCTTCTTCCTTTTCCTTGTTGGAAAAGGAGGAGTAAGAATGTGCCTGGTGACACTTCCAGAATCATTCAGTGATTTATGAACACAAACTGAGCTGTAGTGCATCACTTGCACACTTTTGCTGCTTATGTGCTCCTGAAAGTCTCGCCCTTGCTGTAAATTGAGGGAGTTTTATTTTATGCTCCTTTTAATGCCAGTGCTTTTGTCCCAAGAAATTCTCCACAGTCCCATCAGCAAGTAAATGGAAGACAGGGATTTTACAACTTTCATGATAGATAAGTCCTCATTTTCTCTCTCTGAACAACCCCAAAGCTCCGGCCAGAAATCCAACACATGGGTGATCTGCAATTTGCAAAACACGGTTGAGGTTTGTACTGGTTTTCTAAAGCTGAACAAGAATGAACAAAACAAGGTTACTTGTGTTACCTATTTGCACAATTTCATGGTAAACACTCGGTTTCCTAATTCCTGTTTGTGTTTTAGCAGTAGATTTTATTTTCTTCTGTTCTCCAGAGATGCAGCCTGTCTCCTTTTGGAAGCCTTTTGGAAGCCTTTTGGAAGCTCAGCAGGGTTAGGGCCATCTGACCTGGGAGTAACTCACAGGGAGCAGGCAGCCCCTCAGCATTTTGGATGATTGGGTTGGAGATGGCAGTAAGAGGTGAGCTACACCCAGCTTATGTGACAAAGGTAGAAGCTTTCCAGAATCTGACGTGGGAAATGCACTTTTCCCTTTATGTTTCTCAATCACCAACTCAAAGCCAAGCGTTATCAGGGACAACTATGTTCCAGGTCACCAGGTTAATGACAGGAAGAAATGTCTTTTATCCCCCTGCCAAAATGTCATGTCCATTCCTCTTGAAACAAGGCCATGGTCACCAGAATTTAAGCATCTATTTACCCCAGGAGAGGCTATTGGAGCTCACTGTGCCAGGAGGTGACAACAGGCTCTGATAAAGCCCTTGTTCGCTCTGCATCCTACTTGTCTTCAACAGGCTAAAGGAAACCTGGCTCTCTGTTCCCAGCACTGCAGCTGAGATGCTCTCAGAGGTGTGGTCAGTCCAGCCATGCTCACAGAAGGGAAAGTGAAGGCCCTGCTGCAGGGATGGCCATCAGTGGTCACGGAAATCCAAGGAGCTGGGAATGAACTTGAGTCCCCCTGTCACCACAGCACACTGCAAAGCTACCTTTGGATAAAAGATTGGTTGCAGTGATGAAATTCAACAACACAAATATGGCATCTCGTGGGTAAAAATCGTATTTATGGGGATTTACAGTGTAAAGTGTGTACTTTGCCTGAGAATTCATTTGATTACCTAAACTGTGGACAATCACAGAGCAAATCTCAGATGACGGTTTTCCCCCCAGAAATGTAGAAATGTCTGCAGCTCGAGCTTCAGACTCTCAGCCTCTTTTTAAGACACACACACAGACACACACCCACAAAGAGTACATGGTGCTTAAGAGCATGTGGCATCTGCTGTTACCTGTGCATGTGTGCTGCATGTAATCACGGTGCTTTTCAGCAAAGTTTTTATTTGCCTCCTTTAGTTTGTCAGCCTTGTCTCCTTTCACAAATGGTGTGTACATAACCGAAAAAGATACTTCTCTCTTCAAGGCTTCTTGAGTTACAGCCTAAATAAGGCAAAGAAATTATATATTTCTTGATGGGTAATGGCTAGTTAAAAAAAAAACACAAAAAAACCCCCCTCTTTCTCTGATGATATTTTTACCCCTTTAATAATTGCACAGTCATGCAAAGATAACATATTTTGGTCCTGAATATTAATTAGAGGGGAATTTAAATTAGTTCCAGAAAACACTGCCTATCTATACTCAGAAAATCAATTTAATGGAGAAAGAACATTTGTAAACAGTTTTCAGTGCAGCGAGCCTATGTCTTCAATGAGGAGAAAAGTATTAGCTAAATTATCTCCTAGATGAAAACAAAGAGTGATTCCATGCTCTTTGAAGGTCACAGCTTTCATCTGAGGGTTTTATTCAGTCCTTGGGAGCTGGTTAAAAAACACTAAGTATTCTTATTACCCCTTGGGTTGGCACGAATCAGACACTGTGCCTACACGGAATATTAGCCTTAAAATATTGCATTTAAGCACCGTTTGCATTAAGAGTAAAATTCACTCCTGTGCAGAGGGCAGCACGGAGCTCATGAACCTTTTCGTCCCTCAGAAATGACTGAAATGATGCATTGTGCTGGTCTGAGGCACAGAGGTGGATTTCACACTCGGGGGACCCCAATGAGCTGGTGCTGGAGCTGCCAGGAGGAGCTGCCAGCCTGGGAACAGCCTCGCTTGGCACTTTTATCCATCAGGGCGAGGGAGGCTGAGCTGCAGCTCCTCTGGGCTGGGGTTTGGGTAAGACCACGTTCAGCTCTGCCTTGGCTGCATCTCCTGCCAATGACAGCTTTGTCTTCTTGAGGTGGGCATGGCTTTCTGGAAGCTGGGGGAACTGCAAGGCTTCATTAGTGTGTCTTGGCAAAAGCATAATGTGGTGAATAGTGCCAGGACTAACACAAAGTTAATAGGGATGGTCAGAAAGGCAGGAGAGGAAAGGATATCTGCATTTCAGCAGGAGGTGTGAATCTCCCAGGTCCCCTGGTGCACTGAGGTGCTTCACAGAAGGTACCACCGTGGGACCAGCTCTGGTTTTATTGACAAACCCTAATTTTTGTTCTCCACTCTATCTCCCACCTGTGTAAAATTATCCAAGACACAGTGTGCCTCTGTGAGTCATTCCTTCAGCTGATGGCTGCTCCCACCACCCCAGGATGGGAGGCTGAGAGTGCCAATTAGTTAAGTATCCATGTCCTTCTCTCTAATGGCTTTAGACAACATGACTTCTGACAAGGTTTTATGCCGGTTTATTTCCACCCTGTTTATTGATGTGGGGCGTGCAGAAGTACTGTTATAGTTGTTTTGAGTGGATTTTAGGCTAGGCTGCCACATGTGCACCCTGAGTGCTCTTACACTGATTACTCTGCCTGGATCTCGAGGGTACCACTGGGGATTTGTTTATATTTTCGATTTCTATATTTAGCCAGCACATTATCCTGCATTTATTGGAATGGAAGCAGTCTGGAGTGGCCAGTTTAGCACTGGAGAATTAGCAAGCCTCAAATGTGTGTAATAGTATAACAACGACCCGGGGTAATAATAACATTCCACCCAGGTGAGGAGAAGTTCCAGCTTTCCGTGGGCAGAACCATGTTATCCATGGTTAATGCCACAGACCTAGAGGTATCAGACCAGAAAATAACCAGTGTGTCCTCCTGCCAAGAGCTTGGGGGACACACGAGGGGATCTGTGCCCATTCCTTCCTGTGGTAAAACTTACCTGTCTCCACTGATTTATAGGAAAGTGATTTTAGGTTTTTTTATTTCTGTGGACTTGAATTATCTTGTTGTTCAGGGCCCTTAAAGGACCAGTAGCAAACAGTGCTACCAATCTAACTTTCTAAGAGACATTTTTTTAAAAAACTTTTCCAAGTTTTTCTGAATTTCATGTGTAAATATAGACATGGAATTAGGCCAGCCTAATTTTGTGTGAGGTGTTGGGTATTCTGCTTATTTTCTATAGGTTGGCAGCCCTTTCCTAATCTGGATTGATATGAGCATGTGAGTGTGGGTTTGGGTGTATCCACACACTTCAGGTTTAAAATAGGTGGAGTGAGGCAGCAAGATGAAAAAGTGAGTGGCTGGACCAGGCAAGCTCTGCATTCTGCAAAGTTCATTTTTGGGTTTGTCATCCTCAAGAACACTACAAAGTCACACTTTGGGACCTCTGCACTGCCATGTACCCGTGGCTGCTCTGCACAGAAAATAGTGAGTAGCTCTGAGGGCAGTAAGGGTGAAATGTCAGCCAACGGGGAAGAACAGATTCATAGTTTCTGGTCAATGCTGTTACTGAAAGTATTCTTATTACCCAAGAGCATTTCCCCCCAGGCTGCTGACCCTGGACATAGACACTATGTGTTTTATTATCTTCTTGGATTTTTATGGGATAAAGTCTTTGAAGATATAAAATTTCACCCCATAAAAACTTCGGAGGAGAAAACTTTATACGATGAATTCCCAGAGGATTTTTCTGCTCCCGCCTTTATGTACTGAAGTCTGTCACTCTGGATGAATATCTGGCAGCACATCCAGGAAGCAGAGATGCCTCCAGAACATTTGTTGTGCTGTGCACCATGTCACTCAAGATATAGACACACTGAGCAGAGGATTGGAAGAGCTCAATGGACTTCCAGGAAATTCCTTGCAGAGAGGGCAGGACAGCTGTTTTTTCCCTATTTCCATGTGTTTTGCTGTCCTTGCATCAGAACAGGCCTTTCCTACAACGTCCTGTCAGGTGCAAGAAGGAGGATGTTGCTGTTCTGGCCTCGGAGTGGAAGAAGCGTGAGGCTCTTGTGAGTGTGGGGGCAGCTGTTAAACTGACAAAATGATACAGAAAGATTTTTTTTTTTTTTTTTTTTTTTTTTCTTTTTTTTGAACNTTTTTTTTTTTTTTTTGCATATCTTGCAAGTGAGCTCTGCAGCAAGTCTCATCATGTAGAGCTACACTCCAGCCCTTAATTCCAGAAGAGTTAGAAAACATGAAGTCCTTGTGGTGATCTTAAAATGTAAGAAAGAGCTCCTCTAGCAAGGTACAATAATGAATGTAAGGGCTGTGACTAACATGAGGCCACTGATTGTGGTTTACTTCAACAGTGGACAGAATCCATTGCTCCAGCAGAGATGCAAAAACTTTCTTAAAAAGAGTCTGCAGAGTAACCTGGTGATTGGGAAGATTTCTTTTTGTGGTTATGGGACTGACTCATGCTCTGCTGTGTCAGGAGGTTTTTATCCCTGTTTTGGAAGTGTGGGGAATCAGAGAAAGTCTGCAGAGAAACCATATGGAGACAAAGTATCTCAGGGGGTATTTATATTGTCAGAACTTCTATTAAAATACCAATTAATTCCTTCACGAAGCACAAGCTTGAGGCATGCCTCAGTTACAGGTTTGAGGGATGTACGTTGCTATAATGAAAAAATAAAAAGCTAAGAGACATTCTCAAACAACAAACATAGTTTTGATCAAGGTTTCAAACCTATATTTGACCCAGCACTGCCTCATACTCTTCTCTGAGCTTCTTGGTTATGCAATATCCATGGTTTTCTTCCCTGTGAGGATAGGGAGACCCTGGCACAGGCTGCCCAGAGAAGTTGTGGATGTCCCATCCCTGGATTTGTCCAAGGCCAGGTTGGATGGGGTTTGGAGCAACCTGGGTTAGTGGAAGGTGTTCCTGCCCATGGCAGGGGGAGGAATGAGATGGAATTTAAGGTCCTTTCCAACCCAAACCAGTCTATTGTTCTGTGATTCAACACTCACTAAAATTCTGTTGAGAACTCATAAAATGAATAGGTAGATGCACAAGAAAGGAATCTTTTCCATGCCAGCTTCTGATGGCAAATGATGTAACTGCTTCAATATTTTTATGAAGCTCTTGCCATTTTTCATTAGAGCAGACACAGAAGAAGAAAAATGGCACTGTAGTGAAAAAGTCTTCATAACAGTGACAGTAGCTTTCCCTGCCACAGTCCCTAACTTTAATCCTCTTTAACTACAGAAAGGTTTAATTTGGAAAATCCAATTATCTTGACATCTAGAATTAGCCAAAAATTTAGATATCTTTCTAGTGCCTTATCTTGCAGCTGCAGCGCACACTCAGCCCCTGTCTCATTTACAGTACAGCAGGAACTGATGCTTTTATTGATGATTTTTATTAATGCAATGGTATCAGGCAGGGTAAAGCCATTAGCCTCTTCTATGAACTGCTTCCACTCCTAGACTGGTAGTTAGAATTATGGGTGCACTGCAGTGCAACCTATGTGCTTTTCTCTATATCTTTCCAGCCATAAAAGTCTTTGGCAGCCCTGCCACTAAGTCTGTGGCTATTGTGATACGAATATCTTCTCACCAGCATGATCCTCTTACATAATTTTTATTTTTTATTTTTTTCCGTAGGGAAAAAATAAGTAGGCAGAATGCCTTCCTCAATGTGTTTATGGTATGAATAAATCATGTGTTATACAATAGATGAGAACTTTCTGCTTATCTGCCATGTAATGCCTCCCCATTAATGTAGGTCACATCAAATATCAGCTTATTTGGGGTCTTAAGTTATTAAGGTATTTAAGTGCCTGTGAGTTATTTGGATGCAGCGTGTTTTGAAAGGGGATTTGCGGAGCGCCGCAGCGACAGAGCCGCGTCTTCCCAGAGGCAGAGGTGCTGCAGGAGGGTTACCTTGGGCTTCAAGGCCTGCTTGATACTCTAATAAGCATCTCTTTATGTTTGGGAAGAAAGGAAATCCATGTTTTATATCCTTTCGAAGAGATCAGTAGTCATTAAAGAAACATCCTGGAATGCACAGCGTATGGAAAGGCTGGAGGCTGCTCTGGAAGCTCCTTGCCTGTGGTGTCTGTGAATAGGCCAATTATCCTCTATATGAAGCCAGTGTCCAAAACCAGAGTTTTTAACCAGTTTTGTTGACATTATCCCCTTTTAAAAGATGTTTTTGTAGTGAGGAATGCCCTAATTCCACTGAGGCAATTCCCTGTGGCTGCTCTGGGCTCCCTTCCAATGCTGGGAGAAGCCTTTTGCAGTCCCAAGTCCTCAGCAGGTGTTGGGAGAGCTCTGCAGGGCTCCTGCTAGGTCAGGAACAGGCCACAGCTTAAACAGCATGCTGTTTTTGTGAAGGAAATTATAAACTGTGCCCAGCTGAACAGCTTTGGCAGCCTGGGCGCAGACATCTGAACTCAGACAGGCAGAGCCAAAGGCTGAGCATCCCTGAGTGCTTTAGGGGGATGTAGTCAGAACCCACTGGCCAACATCTGGATGCTGCATCCATCAGGTTGTTCAGACAAGTGCTTGAGAGACAGGGAGTGAGCCTGGCAAGGAAATACTCCTGAGAGAAAGGTGGAATGTTTGCTGTAAGGGGTTTTCAGGGCTTTTAGCCTGAAGAGGAGAAAAAAAAAAAAACAAGAAAAGAAGAAAAGGAAACTAAAATGCAGAAAGTAACTGAAGGAGATGTCAGTCCTTCCCAGCACGGAGCTCAATGTCTTTTGGGAACTTAAATGTGAAGAGATGAATCAGACAGCCTGAGATGGTGACTGATGTGGTTAGCCTGTCAAATGGACAGCATTGCTCAGAGGGTCAGTGGAAAATCATGCCTGAGTCATTGCTATAGCAAACTACTTTATGTGCCTGAATGGCTGCTAATTTAGTAGGAGCCAAGTTGACGGTATATAGAGATGTTTCTGAAAAGGGACTCTGTTTTTGCAGGGTGAGCTCCACAGTTCTTCCAGAGCTGGTGGGGAGACAGAGCCACATCACCAGCAGTGATCCAGGGAACAGCTCACATTCCTGCCTGCAGCAAAGACAGGAGAAAGTGTACAAGGAAAGGGAAGAGCATAATGGATGTGTAACTTCTTAAGGACCTTTGCAATACAAGGGAGCAGTGAGGCCCTGAGAGCAGCACAAAATGGGTGGGTAACTGCATCGGTTTTTCAGGTTTCTTTTGTAAATCTTGAAGCTCTGCTTTGCAACCAGTAAAATCCAGAATGAATGGAAAATTCTGGTTTTGAAGTATGCACACTACTTTTGAGTTGCCCTGTAGGTTTTTCAAATGGTCTAGAGATTTGCTGACCAGGTTGTTCCTGTTGAGCATCCTTGAGACACGATTTATGGGCCCCCGTTAACAGTTACAACCCTAATTGGGTTGATAATTTGTTTAATATTGGGATTTCAACAGCTAGCAACTACAGCAAGGTATTACATTCAGCTGGTATTAAGTAAATCCATCTTTCCTCAAATCAGAGACAATTAATCCATCTGCTTTAAAAATGGTGACATTTAAACTAATACCTTCTCTTAGCATTATGATTCAAGCAATATTTAGTCTACCATGAATGATTTGGTACCAGAAGAATAGAAGTAGGCAGGAAATATGTGGAAGTAGATATTATTAAAGATGAAAGAATGCATGAAAGCTGTTAAATTCCTTGGTTTTGCACCTGTAGAATTGTTTCTGAAATGGAAATATCAGCAGTAACAACAGCAGTGAAAAGCTCCCAAATCAGTATCAATATGATAGAAACTCTCTGTTATGTTGTTTTATTTGCCTTCTCAAACCAGTTTTCAATTACTCCATATCTTTACTACTGTACTTGAGAACAGAATGATGCTGATTTTCTGCAGCTGAGGGTTATGCCTTACAAAGAGTGTATTCCAAAGGCAGACTGGTCTGAATCCCTGAAATGGCATACATAGGAAGAGGCCCATTCTGCCCTGACAAAATGTTATTAATTTTAATTTTTACAAGTTGCTTCAGTCATGATGTAATGAGGACATAGGAAACCCACAACCTGGTCAGATGCTGCACTGAGATCATCTGGATACCTGTGAGATGTCTTAAGAACAAACACATCTTCCTGCTTAAGGGCCAAAATCGTTTTGTTCTAATGAGCAGGATAAGGAATATAATTATGTCCAAATTTCCCACCAGGAAATTAAAAGCTCAGTGCTTCAAGGAAAGTGTTGGCCTTCAAATTTGCCATAGGTACAGAAGGGGGAGGATTACCTATTGGTGTTTATGAAGAACTATAAGAGAAATGTTATCTCTTTTCTGGCATGAGAAAATTTAAAATGAATTCCTAAAGCAGCAACAAACTCCACAGACCTCTGGGACAATACAGACACAGGTACCCCAGACTGTTACTTCTGCCAGTGCTCCCAAGAGCCATTGACCTCACACGAATTTCCCCCCAGGTTTGAGTAAAGAAGGGACTTTCCTGCAGTGAAGTGTGGCACAGCACGAGCTGCTAAAATAGCTTCAAGAATTAATGAGAAATACATTTTCTCAGTGATATGAGGGCCAGGCTGCCCAGAGAGGCTGCCTGTCAGCTCCTATCAGTCATTCCATGAGGAGGATTGCAAAACATCCCTGCTGTTGCCAACTTGGAAACCTCACGCTCCACAGCAGGGCACGGGTCAAGCGTGAGCACACAGCACTGCTGACAGGCCTGGGTACCAGCTGGGACTGCTCAGGAGGCTTTGGCTACCGAGAGCTTTTCCCTCTTAACTTCCTTTTCCCGGATTTTCACCCCGCAAGGTGTGAGATGAAGCTGAGCTCTACGGGAGCTGGCAGCGCTCGTCGCGGCGCTGGAGGTGTTTGCCCTCCTCGCAGGGCTGGGTTATTGTTTGCTTTGCTGGGTGAAGTGTGTGCTGCCCTGTGCTTGCAGCAACCCAGGATTTTGGGGTGGAAGCACTCGATGTTCGTGACAGTGACCAGAGTGCAAAACAAAGGTCTGAATACCCAGACCTCCACGTGGTGCTGGAAACTTTCTCCGTGGCGCTGAGTTTAGCTGATAGAAATATTCTCAGAAGCACAAGGTGTGTTTTCTGTGTGCTAAGAGCAGCTCTGTGGTGGCTGCAGTCTTGCCCACAACACTGGGGCTGAACAGGAATTAAAGCTAAAAGCCCAGTTTACTCCAAGGCAAATTAAAGGCCTCCATTTGAGATGTAGCAAATATCTGTTGGCTACATTCTGGAATTAAGGTTTTTAGTACAGATGGCTATGGAAGAGTGCAGATATGAACATACAAGCTTTGAAATGCTTTCCTGGGGTTCTGTTAGTTCCTGCAACATATGCATGGCTGGTGCAATGGCATTTAGTGTAAGACTTTGGCTAGGTGGGATTGACTTTGGATCTAAGTGAACAGTGGATACTAGAGCTCAGCTTTTAGCGTAAAATAGGCCACATGGTTTTCACTATGGAATAATAAAAGCAATTTAAATTTGTAATGTGCTGGTGAGTTAAGACTGAGATATTTATAAATGAGGTAATAATTTATACTAAGATGGGAGTGCCAGATATTGGTGAAGTCAGGCTGTGACTTTCAGGGCAGTTGCAAAGTTCCTGTTTGACAATGTTGGGCATTTCTGACATTGTCAGGATGTATGGGTGTGGTATATTTTCATTCACAGAATGAAACATCCAGCTTATGTTGCACAGTTTTTAGCCAGTGGAAATTGTTTGCCAAGGTGTGAGTAAAACTGGACAGTTTGGAGAGGAACTCTTTCTGTGGGATGAAATATCACAAGCCTACTGTTTGTTTTGTTATTACCAGCTGAGAAATTGCATTGCAGACAAGAAATGCTGGGGAGCTTACATGACTCTGGTAATAAGTAAGTTTAAACTTTGTCTTGCTGCTACCACTCTGAA
This sequence comes from Orthonyx spaldingii, assembly GCA_013397795.1. Taxonomy (NCBI): domain Eukaryota; kingdom Metazoa; phylum Chordata; class Aves; order Passeriformes; family Orthonychidae; genus Orthonyx; species Orthonyx spaldingii. The sequence continues at coordinate 1,386,928 of VZTJ01002531.1, read as the reverse complement.
GATATTTACTAGAATACATTTAATTTTTCCATTATTATTTATTGTGATGAACTCTATTTAATTAATCTATTTTTAATCTAACAGCCAATACACAAATCATCCAATGCACATCTCCAGAGGGTTATGAAAAGAAGCCCATTCATTTGATGATATGTTAACATGGAATGTATATTTTCAATCCACAGAATAAAATATTTGAACAGAGAAAAAGGCCCAACTTACTGAATAATATTATCTATTGCAAATTACTTTTCCACCACTCATCAGCATTATACCTTTGTCTCAGAGTAGAATGGAAGCTGGGTATTAATATTCAAACCCAACACGGGGCACTAAGTATTACATATCACTGTATAGTAGATCTAGAAATAGATGATTTACTTTACAGGGGACAATCAAAGAAAGCTAATCAAAAAGCTAATCGAAAAGAATATTTAAAGTTGCCTTGATCATGATCCATAGGTACATATACAGGGAGAAGATAAGAAGTACTAAAGGATCTTTAAGCTTTCAGAAATGAATGCATAATATAAATTGATGGAAGTTAGGATTCAATGAGTCCCAATTCATAAATTGGGGCAAAGCAGGGGAAAAAGCCTGCAACAAATCATGTATTAGATGGTTAGTGGTAAATATCCTGCTCCTAAACTCTTTAAATAGGCTTTGGGTAACTTTCTCAAAACCACTCTGTGCTTTCCTCTTGTGGCACCAATGCAGGAAGGCAGGGGGGCAATTCTGTGGTGTTTTTATGCAGAAAGTCAGGTAATTCGTTAGTGTGAGTCCACGTAGCCTTAAAAAGTTAGCAGTACAAGCCTTGCAGTGTGCCTAAGAGGAGGTACACAGCCACATGGTTATTGCCAAAGAAGAAGAAATATATAAAAGTCGATAATGAAGAGGGGAGCAACTTGAGGATGTTTTAAGAAGGGTTTTGAAGAAAGAGGACTCCTGGCAGTTGATGTCAGGGATAGGAGAAGTTCAAAGGAAAGTATAAACCCCATATCAGGAGAAGAAAACCAAAGGAGATACAAGATAAAAACTGCTCTGAGCACAAGGAATAGATCAGGAGAGAAAACAGAGTGATTTAGAAGTAGGATAAATAATAAAGAGCTTTGCAGATGTGAATTAAAGGCCTGAATTTTTTGCAGTAAAGATGTCGACTGAAGGATTCGAATCATCTGTACAATATTTTGAAGCTGTGACAGAAGTAGAAGACAGAAAAGTTAAAAGGAATCATGAAATCAGCAGTTAAAAGAATCATGAAAAGAAGTGGTCAATGACATGCCATGAGGTTATATATATGATCCACTGATCAAAGCAAAGAGTGACATATCTAATCTAAAAATCTTTCTTCATGGAAGGAAAAACTAAATCATCTTCTTCCCCATCTATTCTCTTTTCCCTGGAAAATGTTGCTCATGGTTGTGAGCCAGTGCTGGGGCAGAGGAGTAGTTAGCACGAAGCGCGTGCATCAATAGCTGTTGCTTTGGTTACAAAGGCACATGAGCATGTATAGTTGTGACAAGTTATTTTCAGCTTTTACACCATGAAATAGATAGAATATTAATAAAAAAAGATTCTGCTACCTCTGCTCAGTCTCTCTGTGCTGGAAAGTCCCAGTGCAGTGTCACATGCTGCATCATCCTGCTAATTGTTGCTGTGTGCTCTGACGACATTGAAGTGAGCCCTGGTGCTGAGTGAACTCATCAGCTCAGGGAGGGGAAAGGTTGTTACTGGTGCTGGGGATGTCTTCAGGAACTGTTTCTTAAGTGCGAGCTCTTGAGTGGGAGCAGCACTGGGCACCCAGCTGCCTCTCCTGCGTGTGTCAGCATCTCAGTGCGCTGAATCCCTCGTGAAGCCCACGCTCAGGCACACGCACAAAAGGCACAAAATCGCAGAGCAATCTCTGTCTCCTGGTGAAAACCAAGTGCAGTGGGGGATCAAACAAATGGTTTGATCTCTACTGACGTTTCAAAGCTTCTGCAGTCGAAGATGACAGAGACTTGAGAGAAAGGCAGGAGTGGGAGCGGGGCACAGACACCAAGGTGGTCCCTCTTGGTACCGCAGGGGTCCAGCCAGGCCCACATAGGAACTTTCTGTCAGGAAGAGAAATGAGCTGTGAGCTCTGGAGTAAAGTGTTGATCAGCCAGAGTTCTTTGGCCCTTGCTATTCAGCAGATGATGATAACGCCTGGAAGCAGTTCAGGAGCCCCTTCACTTCTGGTTCATTCCCACCTTAGCCCAACCACAGCTTCTGGTTTAGACTCTGCACGGAGGTACCGGGGTGAATCTTGTCCTCCACAGCACTTTTTGAGCCCTGTTGCATTGCAGGATGGCCTGAACCCCTATGGACAGCTCCTCCTTTAAAGGGTTATTCTTTGAAGCTTCATGTCCATGACATCAAGAAGAGAAGTCAATGGATACCAGTGCAAAGAGACAAAAAAAGACATTCCGTTTGAAGGAATGACCCCTTCATAAAACGTGTTTGTGAACTCAAGATTTTAAACGAGTCTGACCCAGTGGGGAAAAAAAATCAAACTGTTCTGTACAGAAGAAATTCTCTGCTGGAAAGCACATACAAAAGTTCACAGGCACTGCAAACACTAACCCAGTGGGTAATTCTCTGAATGAGATGCACTTTGCACTCACAGCAGTACTGAAATTCAGCAGCTCCTGGGACTCAGATTTATTCCATTTTTACCAATGAGAATGCAACTAATAATAGTTTAAAAAGAAAGAATTTACCATGTGAGGGAAGATATAAAAATCACATTCTGATCTTTATTACTCTGACTTATGTCAGACATATTTTGCACCACTTCACATGAAGTACAGATGTAACAGGTGTTCTCACAGAATAAGCTAAAACAAAGGAGATCAGAATCAAACCCTGAAATTTTGTTGCATGGGACATATACTGTTCCTGGAATCTTTAAAGTCTTTGTATGGACAAAGAGAACTTGAGGACCAGGTCCATTTTGAGAGGCAGGAGGGTTTTCCACCATCTGAGGCCCAAATGCTGCACTCCCTCTGGGGATGAAGGCAGGGTCTTCACTGGCAGTGGCAAACTCCTTCGGCAGAAATAAGCCTTTCCCAGCAAAGAATCCATTCACCACCAACTTAGCTCCTCAGAGCAGAAGGAAGTACTCTTCAACTTGAATTTGTGCTGATGGGGCTGAACAGCCATCTTAAATAAGTATCACTCAAGAGATGAGTCTCATTAAAGTCAATGGTCTACTCTTCACATCAGTAATCTTGGTAGAGTGGGGTCTTGCCTACTCATCCTTCACAGAGCACTGCAGGTTCCTCGGAGACCATTTGTTACAGCCATTTTTTGCTCCCCTTCCAGTTGAAGAGTTTGGAAAGGTGTCAGAGGATTAGTACCATGCAAATTGCGAGAGCAAAGTGTCACTGAGATAGGAAGTCTTCACAAAAAAATAGCTTAGGGGGCTATACAGTATCTGGAATTAAATTTTATAGCACTCCATAAAATTGAAGTATGAGTCAAGGGTTAACAACCTTGAATTTTGCCCTTAAAATTAGTCCAAGAAAATCTACTTCATTATAAATACGGTAGTGCTGTATCGTGTCCTGTTGATTGATATGCCCAAGAGCTACCTTTGTCGGCAGTCTTTTAAGCAGCAATCCTTCATTTTGATCTTAATAGTGAGATAAGCACCTCCTTCCTCATCGGGCTATCAATTTTTAGCTGCCAATACAGATGGATGGCGTCGCTTGTTGCACACACGGCGCCTCCCGTCATGATGAATGTATAGTCAGCAGTCATGGCCCTCCTCATGACAAAAGCAGAATAAATGAGTGCACAGGGAGGGAAGGATGCATATAGCAATATTTAATGCAGGTGATAATAGAAGAGTGCAACATGAGTTTTTTACCAAAAAGATTACACATAACTCTCAGTCTTTGTCCAGCCTTAAGACAGGCATTGGTAAATTTTTTAAACTATCTGCCAAAAAGCAACATTTTATTTTAATAACTTTTCAGTATTTTGCTCTAAGCAAATATTTAATGGATGCTATACAATATTTTAGCCTGGCATTTCTTTTTTTCCTTTAAAGGAAACCCCTTTGGGGATGAAATATTTTATATTTAAGTACATTTCTTCTAGAACAGTATCAATATGTATAATACCCTGTATCTTGGCAGTCTTGGAATATCACTTGTCTATGGCAAACTGAGACATGGTTCACCTTTGATTAAACTATAGCTTAAAACCCACCCCAAACTAAATGAAATCAGCTGTCTTGTCACCTAATTGAGTACACTTTAGTACTCCCACTGTCTGTGACAATCATTGCATTATTCTTTCTAGGCTGAGGGATATTAAAAAACTATTGTGCAAAGGATATTAATGCAGAGTCTTAACAGACTTTAGAAAATCAGTTTGCTTTTATGGCTGCCTCTCTACACTGCTCTCTGTTTCCTTTCCTCTAGAGATTCCAAATCCAATTAAATGTGACTAGATGTAATTCCAAATTGTCACTTTAGTCAATTAAACATATAATAATCTTGTGTACCTAATTACTAGCTCCAAAAGTTTATTTGTTGATGTAGTGCTATCAATGTGTACTTCTGCATGTTCCCCTTATCATTGCCTATATATTAATTGTGGTTTGACATTACTGTAAATTGAATTTGAAATTTCCCCCTAGTTAAAAGTCTCTCACAAACAGTAATCCCAATCTGGTTGTAATACCCTTTCAGAATGTACTTTCCGAGGCTCTATTATGTTCTTAATGAGATATAACCAAAAATACATGGGTTTAACAATAAACATTTCAAAACAGGCCCAGTATCAGGGGGTAACATATTGTTACAAACAGGAACTAAATCTTCCCTTAGATGTTCTCATGCAGCTCCCATTAATTTCACTGGGAGAAAAGCAATTCAGCAGGATCCATGGATTTTTGCATAAGGACTGGATTTAACCATAAGCTTTATCCAATGCTCATTCAAATCATTGGCAAGAATGCTCTTGACTGCACTAGAACAAAGAGCAGTTTCTAATTGAACATCGTTAGCTCAGCCGGCACAGGGTGAACAAAGGATAAAATCCTCATTGCCTTGAAAATAATTGGCAAACTGCTCATGGACTCCAAGTGGAGCCAGGGTTTAATCTCAGGAATGACATATGGGCCCTGTGGATGAAGCAGAGGAGGTGAGCAAAGTACCCAGCTTAGCCTGCTTGAGCTGCTGATGGTTTTGAGGAAAGACCTTCAGTGTGTCCCGAGCTGCAAACAAGAAATAACCCTGTAGCTCAACATGAGGGAGGACTGAATGCATGTGTCCCGTTTTTCCATGCCTTTGATCTACTGCAAAGCTTCCAGCTCCCACGGCAGTGCAGGGGCTGGTCCATAGCTGTGTACATGAGTGGTGATTGCTCCTGCAGCCACCTCCACAGAAAGAAGGGACTTCCAATCCGAATATAAGCCTGTCTGAAGCACTGAAACCTTGTGGGTTTTTGCAGTCAGAGGACATTTGCAAGTGGTCACTTACAATCTGGGATCCCATAGTTATATTGCCCCCTCGACTGCTGTCATTCCAAAGGTTAAAACAGTCAGGTCCTTACCCCAAGGCAAGGCTTGCTTCTCCCAGCCTGGCTCTGCTTTCAGAGGTGCACAGAGCCCTGGACAAACCTGCCATCAATCCCTGGAGAAGTCACTTCATCTTTTGCTGTTTCTCAGCATCAGCTGTGAAATGCAGACACTCATATTTGACTGATTTACTGATTTGGTGTGTGAGTCCCCCTGGCTCAATCTTTTGCTAATCCTTCACAGCCTGCACAGCACAATGTCGCTCTGATCGTGGCAGAAGTCTCCAGGCATTGCTGCACTCCAGACAAATGCCTTTTCTCTTCATTCTTCCTTCTTAATTTGTCCTTATTTAAATAATCAGAAGCACACTTACATTTCCAGCATTCGTGTTCAGTTTTTCAACATCTGCTGTTATCCCTGATAGATTTCCCCTGTACTGCCGTGCATGGCATCAGGAATGGTGAGGCACATGCACAAAACCCCTCTGAGCCTTCTGAGTGTCCCCATCCCAATTTTACTTCTCAGTTCCTTGGTCACAGGGAACACACACAGGTCAGGACCAGTGCTTGCTGCTGTGGCCTCAGGGCTGATGAGGGGCCTAGAAAATTCCACTTTCAAGAGAAACACAAGAATTAAGGCTCTGTGCCTATGTTGCGTCCAACCCCAAATGTGCCCAGTCAGAGATGTTTTGTTGAAGGTCTCCAAGGCTCAGTGCACAGAACAAAAATGACCTGTGCAATAGGGAACTATGAATTTCTCGAGGCAGGGACACAAGTGAAATTACACCGTCTCAATGATTACAAAGCTGGGCACTGAAAAATACTTGGGGACCTAAACACTCGAACCCCAAAGGACAAATTGAGATATTTAGGCAGATTAAAAGCCTGTCTCCCTTTGAAGTACATGGAGGCTTAAAGCATTGAGCTGGGGTCCTGATTCCCAGTGAGTACCTCTCCATATGACCCCCTGGAAATCCAGGTAACAAAGATTTCCACTAAGAGACTGATGGGCCTGTGAGACACTCTGAAATCAGATTTAAGTAAAATATTACTTGAGGAAATACTATTTATTAAATTATTATTTAAGATCCTCAGATAGTGACCCGACTCATTAAAATCTTGGAAAAAAAAAATCTCCCGATATGTGGACTGATATTCCCAAACCAGAATGAGGGACCACTCCCTGCCCTGTTACAAATCAGTATTGTACATTAAATGTGGTGTGTTACTGTTATGCAATGGAATCAGCTGCTATGTCATGTGGGGATTTTGGACAAGTAATGTTGATCAGCAACAGACCTCACTCTTTGTACCTTGAGAGTGAATAAATCAAAATTCAACTGAGCACAAGAAACATAAGGTAAAGAAGAACAGGAGAATAGATCATATTTAGACCATGTAATGCATCTTTCTGCATGAAATGCCATCTTTTAAATTTTTTTTACAGTTTTTGAAGATAGAGGGATTAATCTCTAAAGAACAAAGATATGTGCTTTCTTCCTACTTCTGACACAAGCACTTCACTGATAGTCAGAAATATTGGCCTCGTATATACAGAACCATCCATCAAATCTGAAATATGTAAAATATGCCTGAGTCAGAACTGAAGCAGTTCTGAAAAAACACCTTCAGGAACTCCTTAGGGGATGTCAGAAAAAAGGGGAAACTTTCTTCTTTCAATAAACGAGGCTTTATATTCTGTGTTTTTTTCCCTATTTGCCAGTTCAGGCCAATATGAACTTCCACACCAAAACTGAACCCATCTAGGTGATGTGGCAAGCGTGGATCCAAAGGTGTTCTGCAATCTCTGCTCCATCTGGCCACTTGGTGGTGCAGAATAATAAGATATATTTCTCTACGTGCCGGTGAGGAGCAGACCGGAGATCCCGAACCGTCTCCCCCAGCCCATCTCCAGACACGCACAGGACTTGTAATAGCAGAGCCAAAGGCATCTTTTGGTGCGTGACGGCTGCTGACACCAACAGCCTGTGCCCAGCCAAATCCTTTGCAGCAGCCACGCAGGTCTGTGACAGGAAAATGGATGGTGAGGGTATAGAAATAGGCAGAATTTTCTGGAATGCACCAAAGCATTCCACTTCCAAAGAAGACACGAAATTAGCGTTGTTGGTAAATGTTTGTGTGTTCATTTACCATGGTAAATACCGGGAAATTCACGAGGGCACGACTCAAGGTCAGCTCCTTAATCCTTGGCTGCTCCCCTTGAGCTGCAGAGAAAGGAGAGAAGCCCAGAAGGGGAGAGGAGGATTTCTCTGCAGATGGCAGAGCCTCAGGAATAATCACAGCCTATGCACGTTAGAGTAACTTTCACTCTCCTGTGCTCTTCAGCCCTAATTGCTGCTAAGATCAAGAGGCTGATAAATGGCTGAAAATTACCTGTGCATCTTACTTCAAGTGAGCTCACCTGGATCTGCAGTAAGTGGTACTAACACAGGGCCACAGCCACTGCACTGTGGTGTTAGTCCTGTGCAGACCTCCTGTGTGGAAAGGGTAAGTATAGCTCTGATTTTTCAGTTTAACAGGAACTTTAATATTCCTATTTAAATCAGCTCTAATGCAGACACCTGGGCATTTGAGATCTCTAATCCAACAGCACTGAGCCTGAGATACAAGGTGCAAGATAAGCTATAGCTCTCTTCTGGATGACCTTTCTTATTTTCTTTGGAGATTAGAAAAGGAAAGTGATGTTTATAACTGAAATAAGCAGAAGGTAGTAATTTTAATGCAATTATGCTGTTTGAAAAGTATACAAAATAATAACACTTAATTTTTAAATGCCTTCATATATTCTAATTAAATGTAACCTCATTATTTTGATGGCATGGAGACATATGAAAACCATTTCATGAGGAGAGATAAACAGCACTTTAGAATACTGAGGAGGTATGAAATTGCTACTGTCTGGTTTGACTTATGTGTAGACTAGCCTCAAAATGGGGCAAAATGTTGTTAAATGTGTGCAATATTTTGATGTTGCTAATTCCTGCAGAGGACTGACTAAAAGTTCCTTTTGAACGTTTCACTAGTGAGCCTTAAATGCACTGGGAAGCTGCTATAAAACACTTCTGTCCTGCCAAACTCTCCCAGACTGGTGATGGGGTACACCTGATGTCTTTGCTGAAGTTTCTGGGTTTTCAGCCCATTGTTAGAAAGAAGAAATAAGTTTCCCATAAAAAAAATGTATTTAGAATACATTTATTGTATTTATCGTTATCTGTCCCATGGTTGCATGCAAGTACCAACTTTTGGCAGGGTATGGAGATTGCTCTGCAATGGTAACAAATGTTTCTCATTTGATGGCAAGTGCCAGGTGAGGACACAGAAACTGCTTTCCAAACGTGAGCTGAGAGATGCATGGGGAAATCAGGAGCCTTTTTAAATGACAGGGGTTGATCAGGAAAACAGCTCCCCAAGCCCAGTGAGACCTCGGGCTCTCCATGACCTGGCAGGAAATAAGCACCAAGGCTGGGTGTGGTGCACAGATCCCAGGAGGTGTGGGAGAAACCTGTGCCAGTGTTGGCTTCACAGTGGAGCCATTTGGGGATGGGATAGGATGGCTGGGAGGAGCTGCTGGGGACAGAGATGCAATGAAACATCCAGAGGGACACGGTCCATGTGTGTTCTGGACTCGCTCTGCTCTCCTGCTTCTCCTCATACCTGTGAGTTAGGGACAGACCTCATGCTCTCAAGGTTTGGGTTTACTTCTGACAGGGGCTATGGAAACACTAGAATTGAAGGCTTCCTCTTGCCTCTGAAGGGACCCTGTCTGAGCAAGCTGCTGTTTGACACCTGGACAGTTTCAGGTGATAAAGGATCACAGAATCACTAGGTTGGAAGAGACCTTTAAGATCATCGAGTCCAACCCATGCCCTAACACTTCCTCAACTGTACCATGGCACCGAGTGCCACATCAGATCTTTTTTTAAACATCCAGGGACGGTGACTCCACCACCTCCCCGGGCAGACGATTCCAGTACTTTATCACTCTTTCAGTAAAAAACTTTTTCCTAATATCCAACCTAAATTTCCCTTGGTGCAGCTTAAGACTGTGTCCTCTCGTTCTGTCAGTTGTTGCCTGGAGAAGAAGAATGTGTGTGGCACAGAGATAATGTTTGGTAAATTTTAGACATGGACTAACATCATATGTTGGTGTCATAAAAAATAATAGGCCATGTGGGCTTTCCTTTGGGCTTTCACTGATCCCAGCGCTTGCCAGAGCTGCTTCCCTGGGCTCAGCTTATGAAGCACTCCCAGAAGTGCTGCACTTCTGAGGATGGAAGTCACAAACCATCAGAAGCTCTTAGACCCTTTCCACATGGGGCAAAACCAGATCCAATTTCATTCCTTTCCCGATTTAATTCCTGGTCCTGGGCCATGTGTCCACCTGGCACTGGGTGTTGGGACTGGTGCTCGGCAGGCCCCACCCCTGGGTAGTCAGTGGACTCTGAGCTAGCAGCTCCTGAAATAAAGGTGCAAAATAAACCCTCCCCAGCTGTGGGAGCACTCCCTGTCCATCCCTGTCTGTGTTGGTGAGCCCTGAGGGAATCTCCATGATCACGGGTGGATGAGGGGGTTATGTTGCTATAACAACAGATTTTTATTTATTTTTTAAATAGAACTGATCTTTTTTTTTTTTTTTTTTTTTTCCAGTTTAGAAAAACTGAAACAATTAGGATAAGAACAGAAGATAAAACTTTCCTGTTTTCCCAAGAGGGAGCCCAGGCAGGTAGCATGGAGGCAGGTGTGGGCAGGAGGCAGGCAGCTGGTATCCCCAACCCCAAGGATTTACACATCCTTCCTTAGTACAACTGTGTGCCTCATAAAACAAACCCAGCATAAAAAATAACCCAAATAATTTACCTTGCTTTCTCACACTACCTTTTCAAAGCCTGGCTTAAAGGGGACGCAGACCTGAACTCCTACAGAGGGCTGAGGTTTACTGCTTGCAGACCTACTTTGCTTTTCAGCTGATGGGATTGTCTAGATTATGTGATTTTTAATTTTTTTTTTAAACCAGAATGTCAAAAAGCTGAGTCAGCCATCCCACAGCTATTAAGATCCTAAAACTTCTTCCTTCTTACGGATTGCTTACCCCTACTCTATGCAGTCAGATGAAGATGAGTTGTTTGTTCTGGCAGAGGGACAGACAGTCTGTTTTCCCCTACATGTATACAACTAATTTCAAGTCACTGGTGTTCTAACTGGTGATAAAAGAGCTATCTTAAGCTTTTCACAGAACACAGTGACACTGTTAAATCAGCACAGCATTTTGATTAGCAGAAAGATGAGAACTATAGAGCTTAATGAGAAAAAGGAGCAAAATACCTTTTGTACTTGGAAGTCTAAACCTCTAGTTTTAAAGGAAATAGGTGGCTGTATATTTCTGTAAGTTGCACATTTTCACCTTGCTGCTGATCCAAGGCTATTCAGTGTCAACAACAGCCTGCACTATTTGAGTAAGGAAGAAAAATTGCTTTCATGCCTTATTGCTCATCTGGTTAGACCTTTCCCTGTGGATGTGTAACAGGCAGCTGTGAGAGCACAGCCCATGGGGACTCAAAGGACACACAGGCTCTGCTAACTCCTCCTCCAGGAGCTTTGAGGCTCACCTTTTGGTGCATGTTCCCTTTCTAAGACCCTTATCCTTGAAAGTGGGGGTGGGTGGTGTCTGTTCTGTCCTTGGAGACAGCATGGGCCTCTGAGGTTCTTCTGTGGCACATCCCCTGGCACAGACATGTCCCTATCTCATCTTTCCCTAGGGCAGCTGCCACAGAATCATTTAGGTTGGAAAGGACCTCTGGGATCATTGAGACCAACCTTTGATCATCACCTTGTCATCCAGGCCATGGCACCGAGTGCCACGTCCAGCCATTTCTTGAACACCTCCAGGAATGGTGTCCTTACATTGCCAGGAAGGTCAAGTTCTCCTTGGCCTTCTCCAAGAGCATTTTCTGGGTTTTAGGACAGAAATGAGCCCAGGACCTTTTCCTGAACCTTCCATTCTGGTTATTGAGGGATTTTTGATCAGCTATGACAATGTGTCCTTTGGCAGGACACTTCCAGTTGCTGCTGTTGGAGGCTGATCCTATGGCTAAAAGCCTTCTAATGCTTAAAATCTCCTGGTAACTTCCAGACTAAATTTATACACAGCACATTTATGCACATTTGTTCAAGGACCAAGATGGTCTTTTCACTGAGATGGCTTTTGTCCCTGCTGAGGTTTAAATCTTTGCTGTGTTTGTCCAGAGCAGTCTCCCAACATGAGAGATACCAAAAGAGGAGAAATATATTTACTGAGTGACACCTTAGGGAAAGTGGTTGCAGCACTTTGGAATTCATAGTTTGCAGATGCTGTGACCCCACAGTGGTGTTTCTGGGATTGCTTTGCAGTGCCAAATGGCCTTAGGCTGCACTCTACATGGTGCCATCCCATCCCTGTGCTATCCCAGAGGGATCCCTGCGCAGCTGACAAAACTCAGAAGACATGCAGATATCAGACTTCTTACATTAATTCAGACTTTCTTGCATTCAGGCTCCTTCCTGTGCTTATTTTCCTGGTACTGGGCTGTGTGAATGAAAACTGCACACAGAGGATTTTGAGGGATGCTTAAGTTACAGTTGACCCCTCTCTAACCTCTGACTTGCTCTGAACCAGAGAATTCGGTCTGGCGTGTCTTCAGAGACAAAATCTCAGGGGATCTCAGCTTGATAGGTAAGCTGAGTCAAATGTGATTATTGTGGTGTTTGTGCCAAGCTGAGCTGCTCCCAACCAGCCACTGCTGCTCACACACCCATACCCTGTTCTGGGTGTGCTTTGTGCACTGTGCAATAACTTAAATCTGCATGAGGGGTAAGAAGGCAAGGGATGCTTAAAAGCAGAAAAGGGAATAGAATGACCACTTTCTCATTAAAAAAAAAAAAAAAAGGCAAGCAGAAATAAACGGTGGCTTATGCTAACAAACCCCAAGTTTGTATTTCCAAGTGTAACTGAGGACCCCTATGGCACGGGCTGTGATGAGCAGAGCACACTCTGCACCGTGAGCGGGGTTTGATGGAGACCAGTGACTCCAGAGAGATGACAGAAGTGGTGCTAAGCTTAGTTTAACACAATCTGCAGAAGCAGCTCTGCACAGTTGCTATAACACTATGTTAAACTAGGCTAAACTCTGAGTACTGCTACAGTCACTGCTTTTGGAACCACACTGGAGTCAGTCTGTCGGAATGTTCCTCTCCTTTACAAAATACGTAATCTCATTTAAAACCATCTAGTTTCCTGAAAGCTACTCAATGTGGGGAAAAAAGGCTGACAGAGTTCGCTCCTGCCTGCTGATGTAGTAAATTTACTGATTCCTTATCTGCAGTGACACCAACTACAAATTTATATTCATTTTTGAAATCATATTTATGAACAGCTTCTCTGTTCATATCATCTCAACTATGGCCATTTATTTGTATTACTTCTCAAGAAAGCTCAGTGTTTGAAAGTACATTTTGAAAAAAACCCCTTTTATTATTGTTACTACTTTTAAAAATCTTCAACCTGGCTTAAAGGGAAAACCCTTCTTTCTGTCCCAGCACTCCAAACAAATCCTCTTTTTCACTTCGTCTGTTGAGATAGCGGTGAATTTGTGGGTTTGAAAGTATCCTGGGCAGGATTCCCCACCTGTCACAAAGGAACATATGCTCCTAACAGAGCTCTAAAACATCTGGCTGAGCAGTGAGCATCACCTGTTGATAATTCAGGAGATGACAATTTCTGTCTGAATCAGCACATCAACGAGATTTCAGGAAGAAGAGAGAGTTCTCAGATCTCCTTTTACATCTCACTGATAACAGTCACAACATTTTTTTGTTTTTCAACAAAATGTGCTCTTTCTTAACTTGAAACAGCTTTGTCTGAAAAATGAGCTGTGTTTTGAGATTAAAATAACAAAGGTTGGGTGCGTTTATGGTCAAGGGAAATATTCCAGGTGTGTCTGAAATTGCATTTCCTAAGGAATTTACAAGTGTTTTGTGTTTCTTGCTTGGGGAGTTGATTTCTTCTGCCTGCACTGAAGAGTGAAAGCCAGGAGAGATTACTTTGACATAATCTCAATGTGTGTCCTGCTGAAGGAAGAGTGCTTGTCCTGGAGTCTTTGGCAGAAGTCCCACACAGAAAATTGAAGTTCATCTTCCCAAATCCTCTCTGCAACTCTGCTTGTCCAACTAGATAAAGTCTTCTTCCACTCCCTGTGCTGGTTTGCTGCTATTTTAGTGGCTTCAGAGCTGTACCACCAGCATCCATCTTAAAGGATGAGCAAAGTGACCCTTTCAGTCTCCTGCCTAACTCACACTGGCTGCTCTGCCATTAGTTACCTAATGATTTGTGAAATATTTTGTGATATACCTTGTGGTCTTCAGCTGAGCAGTCCCTTGTAAGTGTCTAATGTTGGCAGTAATGGTGATACATAGCAAGTCACCATTGCTTTTCCTCATGCATTTCTCTTTCATTTAAGAATCTTAGGTGGTTAAAAACTTCTGTTGCATGCTGAAACTTCTAGGTTTTTTGGCAGCATCAGTGGAAGCACACAAACAGAGCTTCCTCTTGCAGGCTTTCCTCCTGCCAGCAGTTCCCATTCACACCAGCAATCTCTTCAGCTGCACACACGCTAAATTTTGCAGCACACCACAGTGTACCCTCAGATCTTGATTATTTTTTTCTCTTTCTTTTTTCTCTCCCTCTCTCTCTCTCTTTTTTTTTTTTTTCCCCCTCTCCCCACCCTCCATTTGGAGCACATCTGAGCTTCTGCCCAGGGTTTCAGGGAAACCAGGGAGTGGAAGATGCTTGTGTGGATGTAGCTTTTATCCAGCACAGTTCTGGGACCTGAGCAGGGCTCACACCTGTGCCCAAGAATCAGTGACTACTCCTACATGCATTTGCCTAATCACAGCTGGGGATGGAATTGGGGTTATTCATGTTATGACAACCAGGAGGATTGGATCATGTGTGCAAAGCCAGCCCAAAATTCCCACTGATTTTGGAAATGCCTGAATCTAAGATGATATCCTTGCTACCATCCTGAGAGCTGGAATGAAAGGGATGTAGAGAATCCATTCAAGAGCCACAAGCAGTGTGATTTGCAGCTTCAGAATCTCTCTGCAAGCACCAAAAGCAAGCAGCTTGGTGTGGGTGATTCTGGAGAGAGGGTGGGTTCAGAACAATGCTCCTTTAAAAGAGAGACATGAATAAGTTTAAGTTTTTATTTCTTAAATAATTGAAAGCTCCTAATAGTCACAATTTAAGACACAGACTGTATGCACTTTTTCTATACAACTCAACACTGTCTCAAATGCAATATGGAGCCTTTCTCTTGACAGCTGTGATATAGGAACGAGCATTATTAAAATTTTTACTGAGCTTATATTATATATGCAAATTCATTAGGGTTTTATGTATTGCTCTAAGGAAAAAAGATCCTGTGGTAATATTCTATATTGCTTTTAGCTTGTAGATAAGGTAAAAAAACTGCTGCAGAACAAGTTGTTAAGCCCTGCCTCTGGAAATTTGAGTGGCAGGTGCCTGACCCATCTACCTGGAGAAACTGTGGGTCTGGAATGTACTTAATGCTAACTTGGAAGACTCTGGAACACTTTCTGCACAAGTGATAGGTTCTACGTGGGTGGACCTTGGCATGTTTCTTAGACCTTAACTTTAATAGATGCAGTTCCAGGTGTAACAAATTACAGGCTTTAAGTCAATATCAGAAAAAGATGAAAGGATAAAAATAGCAGAAGCTCAGCAGTAAGATTGGCAGGCAGGGTGGCCTTCTGAGGGGAGCAAGGGGAGGGCAGGAGTGACAGCTCCTTCTACATCCAATTAGTTCCACTTGTGAGATCTCCAAGAAGGGACTGGATTCTCTGGTCAGCAGCACTTCTCCCAGTCCTTGGAAAAAAGATACACAGACTGTGTTCTAACATGCAAATTTTTGTATTTATCATTACATACACACTTTATAAAGTATTTAATGATAGATTAGGACTTCAACAAAGAGATTAACACTCCATTCTGTTGCAAACCAGTTCTTGTTTCCTCATTGAGAGTTTTGAATATCATGTTAACATAAAAAAGCTACTGCCTTTATGATTCCAGTGTATTAATAATCACAGAGCTAATAATTTTCCCAACCAAATCATTTGTGAAAGTATATCCATCTTGAAATTATGATATAAATATAGATGCAAACACAATCAGCTGTAAATTCCCATTTCTGGAAATACACAGTGCATTTTAGAAGACCAGTACCTGTTTCCCCTCTATGTACACAGCACTCATGGCCTGCATGCCTGTAGCCTTTAGAAGGAGCTTATAAAATACACTGAAACCTGAAAGTATCTCCAAGATGCCACAGACTTGTGAATCAAATAAACTCTGCAGGGTTTCTCCAAGGCGCACAGGAGAAGGCCTGAAGCTCTGAATGGTTACATTTGCATGTGCCAGTAATCAGATAAATAAGGATATTTCTGTTCTGGCACAGTCAACTTTACTCTGTCTGAGCAGAGCTGCTCCATGCCCTGGAGATGCAGTGCTGCTGAAGACCACCCTAACCTGGTAGAACATCTCAGAATTGTGCTTTCACAATGCAACATGTGAAAGAGATGCTCAGAAAATTGTATTGAGAGAAAGCATCTCCCTGCAGGAGCTGCCTGCCTGGGACGAAGGTGTGTGCGTGGAAAACCAGTGACAAATGATCTCATAACTTCAGGCATTACTGGAGGAAGCACAGAACTTAGTGACTGGGGGCACATCTAAATACTCCACTAACATACAATGGAAGAAACAGCACAGGAGGTTAAAAATTAGTTGCTCTTAATGAGGGAATGAATCACTCTTAGCAGTAATGAAACGATAATGCCAGCAGCGAACGCTGCAGCTCTCGGCCAAATATGGTTTAGATGGGAGGTTTGGGCAATACTGATGCTCACCAAAACTGAATTCAACCAAATCAAAATGACCAAAACATCAAAAATTATCAGCATTTAACAATTTGACCAAACCAGTAGTACTTTATGTAGATGACAACTGGTACTTCTGCAAGCTATTTCAAAGGGGATTATTGCTGCTGTAAACTCCAGTCACCAGTTGATAATGATAATATTGATTTTTTTATTATTACCTTTTTTTCTTATTTTACCCCTCCTCTCCAAGTTATGGCTTCTACCACAGCTAAGGAATAGCACTATGAGGGGAAAAGATTAAAAAATCAATGAATCCCTAGTAGTTAGCAGCATATTTTCTGTAAAACTTTGAGCAGGATGTGCTGGGATAGGCTTATAATAAATATAGAACTGTGGCAGATATTCATAGAATTAGACATCAGCTCTCTATTTTTCCATCTTTATTTTTTTTGCTTGTCTCAAAGAGATCAACTGCTTCTGTCGATCTATAAATTCTATACTGAAAAATAATATAGCATGCCCTAATAGCTTGAGCAAACAGCAGAAGGCTACCTTTGACTCCTGGTGTTTGGATTGATTTTGCTCCACTTTCTGAAGCCTATAGACTAGAAATAATTTCTGCTGTGTTCCTAGTTTCCCACAAAGTAGCCCTTTGCTGTGCTGAGGCAGCTCCAGTCCAGTGACCTTTGTGGAGAGCAGGCCTCATTTAATGCCAAATGTGCACCAAAACTGTGAGGAGCTGCCCCTTTGTTTTTTAAATCTGACTCTGATGTGCTTCAGGTGATTTTGGTGAAAAGGCAAAAGTAAAAACAAGAATGGAAAGAGGAAGCGAAGGACTTGTACAAACAAAGGTTAAGAGGAAAACCCTATTTCCAGGAAGTTTTCCTTCAAATAGGAGCAGATGGTGGACCCATCTGGCCAGGCAGAAATATGCCAGCCTGGGCATACTGAGAATGGACCCGTGCTCCAAGATCCACCTCCAGCCACGAGCATCTTGGTACTAGGCTGGTTAATCCAGTAATTAATTAGGAGGGCTGAGTTTCAAGAGTGAGGCTTGAAAGGAGAATTGGGAAGGGAAGGATGTGGTGGCCACACCGGTTGCAACTCGGTCAGGGCAATGTCTGGATGAGCTTTGTGCCATGAGCAGAAGCATCTTTGGTCTTTTTATTCATGTGCTTTTCATGGGAGCTGCACGTTAAAAAAAAAAAAAAAGGTAGTTTCAACAGAAAACATCTGAAAACATTCTGAAAAGCTCTTATTTTGCACAGAGAAAACTTTAATCGGCAAAACTGCAAATAAAGTCACTACATCTGAAGATTAAAACTTGTGCTCTTGCCAGGTTTTGCCCTCATCTGTCAAATACTAGGCTAAAGTAAACTTGAAATAGATTTTCATTTATTTTTCATCTTCACTGTAATCCAAAGACTGCCCTGTTAAAAGCCTTTCGTAAATCATTTGGTCAGTTTTTCTCAACAAAACAGTCTTTAAGTAATGCTGTATATCAGCCTCTCTTTTGACGTTTTCATTTTTTCATCTTGACATCTTCTCTTAAAAATAATACAGTGTTTGTCCTATTATCTTTTTTCAAACTGTGAGGAGAAGGGAAGAAGGCTTCAAGTCTCTCCCCATCACAGCAATTGGAGTATGCAAATCAAAGACACACCCGTCAGTCTGCAGTTTTCTCTCCAAGTTTTCCTTTCAATCTCAATACCCACTGTTAAGAGAACAGGTGTGGCAAGAAACCTGGATTGCTACATCAGGACAGGACACTGGAAACCACACTGCCTTTTCTCTAAGGTGCACAGTCTCTGCCCAATTCCTTCCCAATAATCTGACTGACCTGAAGTAGTGCCTCTGCTCCAATCGGCCACATCATTCCTGTTTGGCCTTTACAGGCCAAAAAAAAAAAAAAAAAGTCAATGATGGTTCTACAGATGAAACAAGTGAAAAAATGCACTTCACTACTCGAGCAGGTAAACTAATTTTTCTTATTAGTACTGTGAGTAAAAGCTGGTTGGTTCATGGCTGTGCGTGCAGTTATTTCTTTAATTAGAGTAGCAGCTTTTTCTTTTTCCTGGTTATCCATGCTTTCCTGAGATGCAGTGTAGTTTAATAGTCAACTGTAATTGACTGTTAGAGAGGAATTAGGGGATTTATCTGAAGTAAAACCGCGGTGCTAACGCAGCCTGTGCCTCTGCAGGGAGATGTGAGGCTGTAGGGGTGGGTGGGTGTTTCAGGGTGCACATCCACATGTCGCTGGCACTGAGGGACTGCACAAACACAGTCGCTGAGCTCTTCTTCACCACTTTAAAGACAATGTCAGTGCAAGAAACGTGTCAAGCAGCAATCAGCAGAGCCATGTATGCAGTTGCTGGAGACTAATACAATGCTTTTATCTTCAGTGAACACTGTCAATCAGTACAGCTGGTGATCCAGCTCCAAAATACTCATGGATGAACCTGACAAATCCCGTATAATTACACTGAATTCAACTTTCTTCTTTTTCCTTGTTTCATCTCTATGGCAGGCACATTACTGTGGGCTGTGTAGTTCTAGTCTGACATCTGTTTGAGTCTGCTGTGCTCTGTTCTCTGAACCCAAGGGCTGGTTTGAAAGTTCAGATCTACCAGACACAGCCAAATTCCTGAACCCCATGGTAGTCAGGAATCAACCTCATCGTATTTTCCTGCAATTTGCATGTGCAGCGATGCTGCGATTTTATTTAAGTTTTATTTGAGGACCTCATGGTTGTACACTTGCTTAAAGCCAACTTTGTGCTCTAAACCACTTCTCTTCCCGGTGCTGTTGTAGAGAATTAAGAGGGATGTGTCTTGGAGATACAAGAGCTTGTGAGCATCCTTCCTCTGTGTGAGAGTTTACCAAAGATGATATCCTAAAGAGGGGAAATACCCTCCCTGTTGGAGCAAACTGCTGGAAATGTTTGGTTGGCTTGTGAGAGCAGACATGCAGAAGCTCTGTCTTCCAGAGGACAAGAGCGAGGTGGTTTTGGTGCTGGTGGGAATTAGAAACGAAAGGGAGAAGGTGAGCAGGGAGAACCACCTGAAGATACACATGAGGGAGGCAGGGCCTTTCTCCCAAGCCTGATTTCAGCCTCTTGATGCCTGGACAAGTTCAGAACCATTGGTCCATGGGGAGTTTTCTTCCTGTTGCCACCGAATGCCTGGCTATGACTGTGCCCATCCTGCTCTGCACTTGGGGACCTTTTCCCCCTGGTCTCTGACAAGGGAGTGCCCTTCCCTCCCAGGCCTGGCCACTCCTTTTAAAGAAGTGATATGTAAAATCAGATAACATCTGGATTGCAGAGAAAAAAGCTGGAGGACCAAGGGGCCAGGATTGGTTGGTAGGTGTATCTACAAGAGGAGCTGCATGGAATACTGCTCATCCAGGCAAACTTGGCAGAGTCCTGAATGAGGGTCTGGTAGTCTGATAAATCACTAGGAATCCCTTTTAATATAATTATCATCACTGAACCAAACAGACAGAAAAGCTTCTACCAAACCTGGGTGAATCAAGGAAGAGAACTAAATCCTCTTACATTGAAGGAGGATACTTGAATTGTCTTTGTGCAGCTGGATTTTTTAAATTTTTTTTTGCGCAAGCCGTCAGAAATAAATGCAGTTATGGCATCTATGGGCAAGGACTGTCAGTGCACAGAAGAAACCATCTCATGATGTTTTCGTATTCAAACAGACAGGAAGGGAGGAAGGGTGGGTTCCCAAAAAAGGTTTCACACAACACCTTTCCTCTGTCAGTAAACTGAAATATAACTGCCATGCTAAAAGGTTTTGCAGCAGCAATTTGCTTTGAATTGCAAGCATAAGATAAATGTGCCATACAGGTCTCGATTCCTGAGCTGTGAAGGTGGTAAAAAGGAGAATGTTCTCTGGTCCAGAACAAAAAGATATTTAGAAATATCTTGTTTCAAAGCTCCCAAAATATCTTAGCACAAGTGGAGATGCTCTGCATTCCCTGTCTTGTTCTCATAATGTGTTGCCCTCTTGGTTTCCAGCTGTACCACCAAATTTCCCAATGCTATTAGCACTGCTGTCATGTTCAATGTTGTTAGACTTTTCTTTTTACAGTGAACTGTATGTCTTCCAGGTTGGTTTTTTTCCCCCCAAAAGTGCCTTTTCTTAATAGGATCCCACCACACATTGTGCAGATAAAAGTTTTTGCAAAGTAGCATCATCAAAGTCAAGGGGAATGTAGCCTTTGACCACAAAGGAGGATGTCTCAGCCCATAAAATAAGAACCATGTCAGTAATGTGTCAACCTGGAAATAACATGAGTCACAGGTGAGAATCAGAATCCAGAGACAGTGACACTCATTTAAAAAGTAATAAAAAATTGAAATACATAGAAATATTTGAAATGCTGCATGAGAAGGAATTATTTTTTAGGAGTACTTCTAGCTTATATTATCCAGAGCATCTCAATGGAATAGGTCTGTGTTAATAATATCTCATCTATTATGTATATTGCAATATGCCTAACACAATTGCTGAAGTAATTTGATGTTGCTAATTCTTCTCTTTCTTTTTATTTCCATTTCTGAAGGGGTAAAAAGATTAGGAGAATAGTTTAGAGTAAAGTACACATTGGACTACAGACTTCCCACAGATTAGGAGTATCAGTCATTACATTTCTTGTTTTCCTATTTCAGCCTAAAAATCTGTTTTTCTAGAGCTCTTCTATTCTGCCTCCATTTCAATGCCCACTGACTGCACTGTATCATCACATCATTGCATTATTTATTTTTGATTATTTAATATTTCACTAGAATTCCATTCTCAAGTTACTTTAATATAGTCCTATTGTAAGGTGCAAATTCAGGAAGCTAGGGAATACAGAAGTAGCTGAATATTGAATTTTTAGTCTGAAATCTTGAATAATCTGGGTTAAAGGGTCCTGGCTGATCCAGTCTATCAGACACTGACCAAGATCAGATGTCTTTTGAGATGTCTTTTCTTCTGACGGATACTGCATAAAAGCTTGATCACTATTAATTATTTTAAACCTTTTGTAAGTGTTTGAAAAGTCTCTGGGAAAAATGCAGAGGATTTAGAAGTAAATCTGTGAGCCTTCAGCTGTTTTAGACTTTTCCCCCTACTGTGCCTCCATAAGAGATTCCCTCTGTTAACTCATCACTAAAGCAATTGTGTACTACTTAGCAGAGGTGCTATTTTCTACTTCATGTGTCTCCCTATGAATTGTGCAAGAGGCATTAGAGAGCTCTGCCTTGCACAGAACACATAAAAAGGCAGAGCAGAAAAAAAGCTCTGCAGATTTATTGCATTCTCTGTGCATAGCCTTTCTGGGAGGGAGAGAATTGGCAGCGGGTCGTGCTGCGGAGCAGAGTCTGCAAGGACACAAGAAAATCTTTGCTAACCCCCAAAGATCTTGAAGAGCTCCTTAAAACACTCCTCATTACCATGAAAATATTTTCCAGGCATTACCCAGTGGTAATACTGAAGAAGCATGCTATAATGTCTGGTTGCTCTTCCTCCCCTCAACCCTTACATCCACAATTTCCAGATCACGGGAAGGAGGGCAGGGAATGAAGTCCAGGGATGCTCTAGTGGGAGTCAGGTCACAAACATCCTTCCAGATGGCACTTCCCAGTCATGGGCTTCCTATGGCAGGAGAGCAATCCCATTGGGAAGGGGTGTGACTTTCCAACCTGTGGTGAGCAGCCTCTCTCCCTTGTTGAGGAAAAAGCCCCACGTGTGCCATGGGGACCAGGCGCAGTGGCAAAAAGCATCTTTCCAACAGAAAGTTTCTGTTTGGTTTTCCCAGCTGCAGACAGCAAGTCACAGGCTCTCCATGCAGATTTATTTTATCTTGCTTGGAGGGTAAAAAAGCAAAATAAACAAAAAATACCTTCTGAAGGGATATAAAATCTCACTGAAGAAGTTACTTGTGTTTTGAAGGATCTCCATCTTCATTGTCCTGGAGTTCAGCATGGCTCTCTCCAATTTCCAGTACATTTGAATCTTAATAGTTGCAGAGATGTGCATGTGATACACCAAGGGTTGTTTTTCCATAGGCAACTGTGGCTTTCTGGGTGTCTGTTGTGCCTGGCCCTCTGAAGAGCAGGTGTAATTGGGGGACTGCTCTGCTGAAATGCTGTGCTCTGCTTCAAGACTGTTTTCATTTGGGGCAAAAATTCAACCACTGACATTATTAGGCTGAGCAACATAAGGCCTAAGTACTAATCTGAGGTTTCTTAGTCAGTTCTTGACTTCTCAGACCTTCACTGTTTTGCCATCTGCTATAATTGAAAATTGCCTTCTGCAACCAAAGGGAAAATCTAATTTCTCAGCAAGCCATATGGGGTTATTAAGATCATTAAACCCTGGTATGCCATAATGCCTGGGCCAAAAGGACCACAGGGCACGTAAATATCGTGTGATTCATTTTATAGCTTCAGACTGCAAGTTAGGAATTATTTTGATGGCTATCTTATGATGAAAAGTGCTGGTCAGGTAGGTTACAGCAAATGTTGCTTGGTGAGGTCAATCCATGGCATGTTTGCTCAGAGCTGTGATGGATGAGAAGTGGTTTTAATAGTTTTTGATCACAAAGGGTAAATCTTTTGTATCAGCCTGACAAATGATCAGAACCCAGCCAGTGTCCTCAGTTGTATCAGTGATGCTAAAGGCAGCTGTGAATATTAAGAAATCACAGAATACAGTTTCCACTTTTTAGGAGGACCCAGACTTGGTTTCTCATACAGGACCTAAAGCTGGTGACACAATTTGGACTCCCTTTCTTTAGAATGGGAAAGCTCTTCCCCTGCAGATGCCTGGTTTTGAACACTTTAAAATTGAGCTCCTTAAATTTTAGTTCTATTTTCTCTTTCTTCAGTTGTGATATTTTATAAGATTTCTCTCTAGCAAAACCCACTGCTGTGTATTTGATACAACCATGGGGGTGAGGATATTAAAGCTGATTTTTTGCTAATAAGGCTTCAGAAATAAATGCAGGAGCTGTGAAATTTACATGAAATTAAAGAAAGAATAGTTCAGTAAATGCAAATAAATGCAGGAACGAATATTTTAATTTGGATTCATGATTAACGCCAAAGGATTACCAGCAAACCATTACAATGTGGTGATGACATAAAAACTCAATGGGAATAAAAATTGTATATGCACTAGTTAACTGATGGCAGGAAGCTATTTTTAGCAGGACAGCTCAGAGTAATTTATTTTTTTCTTTTTAGAAAAAAACATAGCTATTGATTGTATTTCAGGTTTTGTCTATGTTAATTACGTCTCAGAATATTTTTTACTGGTATAGTATTGTATCAGTTCCTTCATTGTAAAATGTGCCCACAATGATCAATAGATTTCTTCCCATTCTTCAAGTTATTAAATGAATTTTATTGAAAATAGGCATTACTGATTACCACTTTTCTTTGTGCTGTGTAACTAAAGGAGTTAAGAACAAATTTGTATGATTATATATGATCTCATTTTGACTGCATTTATTTTCTCACTGCGCCAGGGGTTTCTGTTTTAAGACAATAGAAACCAAAGTAGGTCTGAGTAGGCTTTAGTTTCTCTAGCACTGGGGTCAAGTCATCTTACCATTTTGAAATCAAGATAAATGAGGTAAAAAAAATGTATTTCCTGTTCTATTTTAACTGTCCAAATGGCTTTTGCATTTTAGTGTTCTTGGAAGTCACAGAATAAGAGAGCAATATTATAATTTTCTCCAAAACTGGGAGTCCACTCAAACTTTATATATTTTTTTTACTTTTCTTTGAGAAGGCATGAAAAAGCATGGTTGGTTTTCAATTTGCATGAAGTGTGGGGGGGTTTCTTTTAAAGTTTTTGTTGTTTTCTGGCTACTCCTGGGCATTGAAGCTGCAAGCCCAGAATGGTACTCGGGAGCAGCCTGAAGGATGCACACCCACAACGTGTGCAGGTAGGGATGGCTTCCCAAACCCAAACTGCTTGGGAAAGGGGTGGGGATGGGAGCTGAGGACCTTGGCATTGAGTCAGGAAGCTCAGACACCCCATGACTGGCTGTGTTTCTAAACAAACCTGCTGCCACCACGGCGTTTCCACGCCACACGTTATCCCTCCCCTCTGACAGGAGCATGTGCCTCCTCTCCTGCTACAACCACGCTTCCGTGGCTGCATTCATCTGAGAGGACTGTATGAGGGAACCCTCACCCTGCACTAATTGCAGTGTCCATCTTAATACATCTCAAACAAAGGAAAAAATGAGCAGAGACCTCAATAACGAAGCGTTGCTGGCAGGACGTGCACACAGCAATGATCGTTGTGCCTGTTGCCAATTAAAGGCAGCACAAACCCAGTGAAATCCTAACTCATCTGAAACTAATGGGAATTTTATCTCCACCATGTGCAAGTTTTGTTTCTGGCTTCTTTATGCGCTGCTGGTGGTGCTGGTCTTTGATGTGGATCACAAGTGAGCCCATGAGGGATTATGCAATGGAAATAATTTGAAGCCATCCTTGACCTAATCTGGCTTGAAGGAGATCAAGTGCTTGTAATATTGTCACTGTCATATAAGGCTGAGCATGTTTGTATTTGTCTAACTTCAGTCTTAAGCGTGCCACGAGCCATGGATGTGAGTTCCCTGCAATATCCTTACCTTTTGCATTATCAGAGCAGCAATATATCCATGGCTCTTATGGCTGAGTGTCTCAAATTCTGAGAATCAGCCCAATCTAAGCACTGCTGCCACATGAAAGTTGTGTTTTATTGATTCCTCTTTTCTCATTATTAGACTGATGCCTCCTGCACAAGAATTATTCATAGTCTTTGCTTAATTTTTGCTTTCAGCCTCAGCAGTGTATCAAATCAATGTTTATTTTCACCTGTGTGAATGATTCCATACCAATCTCAGGCTTCTCCAGTTTTCAAGTTCTGCCTCAATATCAGGGGCAATAGTGGAAACATCATCTGGAGATGTCTTCAAGGGATCATCTACAGCAATGCCTTTAGTGCAAAGCCACTACATACTGATGTTATAATGCACCATTTCTTAGCTAGAAGCACATTTGTAGCTGATAAATGGAGAAAGGTGAAGTAAAATATGTCCTGGCTTTAACTAAAGTTAACTTCAGAAATCAGTGCAAATATATGGGAACATAACACAAAATGTGATGTGATCTTCCCAGGAAGGATATACAGGGAAGCAGAGAATGTACTAAAAACTAAAAAATACTGTAGGGTAAAGATAGACTTTCTTTCCTATTTTCAAAAACTCAGGCTCCCCAAATCTCTGTCTGTCTTCAGGTCAAGGTTGAAGGAGGAGTCAGAGCTGTTTCCTTACTTCAGTAAAGCACTGCTGAACTCTGCCTTAGTCCCACAGGTGGGAAGGCAGAGAGTGAAACACGGCAAGAAAAGCAGAAAATCTCCTCCTCATTTAATGGGAGGACTTGTCCTTCCAGAAAACTGCTACAGGAAGTAAAAAGGATCAGATCAAGCATCTTTCCTATCTTCCTGAGCTGTACAGAATTCAACAGAGAGAAACATCATATTTTCTTTTGAAAGAAATACTCTTTTCCTGATAGACAAATCACCTGCTGTTCACCACAGCCGGTGACTTTCTCATTAAATAACGTTCTATTTAATATTGTGCATCATTAGACTTAGATAATCCAGAACTTCTTAAAATTTCAGGGAGCTCTCAGCACTGTCAGAGCTGTGGTACCAGCCAGGGCCACTTTCAGTCCTCAAATCTGCTTTATTGATCTGCAGGCAACCTGATTTCGTATTGCCAGAAAGTAGTAAAAATTAACTTTCAGTTCTTGAGAAAATTCAGCTCTGAGAAAATAGATTAAGCCTAAGAGCCTTG
Organism: Orthonyx spaldingii; assembly: GCA_013397795.1. Classification (NCBI taxonomy): domain Eukaryota; kingdom Metazoa; phylum Chordata; class Aves; order Passeriformes; family Orthonychidae; genus Orthonyx; species Orthonyx spaldingii. The sequence continues at coordinate 1,360,567 of VZTJ01002531.1, read as the reverse complement.
TCTTTAAGGACAATAACCATATAGTGCTGCTAATGGAAATGCAATTGAACGCCCTTTGCTTGGATAAGCATCCCTAACAGGATTGTTTAGTGTGCAATGATTTCATCTGACTAAGTGACTTCACTGCGAATCAGCTTTAAAAGTAGATTTCTAATGAAGATTAACAAAGTAATATTTATCTGGGCTGTGTGCTTAAACTCTTGGATCATGCTGAGGCCAGTGCTGGGGACCTGGAGCCTGAGGTGGATGAAGGCAGCCTCTCCTTTGGGATTATTGCCAAGGGACTCTCTCTTGGGTCTGCTTTGCCCCTCACCACAGCTTTAAAGTGGAAGGAGGAGCATCAGGCTTGTTTGTCCAGCTCCTCATCCTAATGAATTTAGTTATAATAATCACTTTCTTGTGCCTGTGTAGTTACAATCCAGTTGTTGATCTTTAGGAGGTGCAATGTCAACTCAGCAGGCTGAGATCTCTATAGATGATTAAATTTGTCAGGAAAAGAAGGCTCTTCAATATATGCATTTTTCTCCCTGTGTGTGGTCCTTAAAACATTTCATAGTTCCACATTCACACTTGGCACCTACAGAGCTAACCCTGTCTTTAAGATTTTTGTGCATTGGTTAGAGACATCAGCTCAATTCTTCACAGGCAACAAGGGTCATTCAAGGAAGTGTCCCCTCAGTTCAGGTGTGATAAATGCTTTTGATTTCCCATCCCTTATCTGCTGAGTGAAGTTACACAGTATATATAATAACACCCATATTTTTAAGATTTTCTATCATCTTGTTATCAGTAGAAGTTATAAATCAGAATATTCATCACTTTTAACTTTGCTCATGGTACCATATATATCTGCTGAAGTGTCTCTGTGGATAAGGCAGGCTATAAGTAGCTAAAAGACCCAGAGAATTATGTTCACATCAGTGAACATAAAAGTATCATCAAGTTTTTCTGTAATAACACTTTTCAGCTGAATTGGCCATGCTGTGACCTCTGTTAAATTTATGGGAATGAGAGATTTGAGGCTACTCCCTGGACTTTCAAGTTCTTGAATGATTGTGAGAAGAAAGGAATCATTTAGGGATCCCTTCAGTATAAAGTGCTGCAATTCAGAGTTTCCTTGAGCCTCAGTGCTGATATGAAGAGTTATGTTTAGACCTGTGCAACCCTTCAGTTATCTCTGACAAAAACCAAGACATGAGTCTCTGTGAACCGTATCTGAACAGATAAGGATTCAGAAAATATGTATAAATACAGTGAAGATTGGGTTCTGTCAGGTCTTCTCTAAGACATCTCAGAGTAAGAGCTCAAAGAATCTAATAATAACTCAATCTTTAATCTCACAAAATCAGAGTAATATTTTTACAGGGATGTGCCTGTGTTTGGGACCATCTAAGCTCTGTGCTTTTTATATCCCAATCCCTCTCCTGATTTCTGTGTAGCAGTTCCACAGTAATTCAATGCATTTGAGCGGTATTATTCCACACTTGTTTCATACAAACAACATGCACCAAAATTAAGATTCAACTTAATTTTGTAGAAATGGTTCTTTCTGTACTAAGCAGAGAAGTCATGAACATACAAAATAGCCCTGGTGTCTGGTATTAGTGAGATGCACAATTCCATCTGCTCACTGCTGCAAGGACTTTTATGGTAGGAGTATAGACACCACTGGAAAAGGCTTCTGTTGGGTGAACCATCTCTGCACAGCATCGTTTCCCAAGGTCTAATGGAGGTGATGCCTTTTGTGTGTGTATTTCCACACTTATTACAGCGTTTTCCTGGCTCTTCTGATTAAAGGACTTGGCTGTGCAGCAGGGAAAGGACTGTTCCCTGGCCTTTTTCAGTCTGACACTGAATATTGAGTCTGACTGAGTGTCTTTGGTGGGTGAGGCAAAGACAGTGCCAGAAAGCACCTGAGGAAACTCATCTGAGGTAGTTCCCAGGGGAGGAATTAGGCAGGAAGGAGACAGCGAGCTGGGTTTGGCAGCACGGGTGGGGGTGTGGAGAAGAATTGTGGAAAGAGTCAATTCTGAGTTTCAAAGGGGAAGACAAAAAGGGAAATTGCCTGGGGATCCAAAGGAACTTCTGTAACTACAGATTGCTGTAACTGTGGGAAACCCCGCTGGACTGAGAGCAAGGGAGGAAGAAAGGCTGTGCCATGTACAGACATAATCACCAGGGAGGAGATTGGTTTGCAATTCCCATCTTTCACCTGGCAGAACCAACTTTTCCTTGTCATGCTGTGGTCTGCTGTCCAATAGCACTAACTCTGAAGTTAAAAAGTGTTATTGGTGTTTTGGAGTGCTTTAAGGGAAAGGTAAAAGCATCTCCATCACACTCCTCTGAATACCTTACACAATTTAGGTGTGGGCTTGGAGAGGCAGCTCCATTTTGTGCCATTGAGGGTTTCTTTTCCCAGAGTTATGTTACAGAATTTATTTTAATTCCAAACTGGGAAATTTGTAGGTACATCTTACTTAGGACTTTATTCTGCAGAGATCTTGCCAAAATCTTAAAGCTTATAGAGGCTATGAAATTGAAGCAAACAACTTAAACATTTGAAGCTTTACAGCCAATCTGGGGTTAATAACTGAAATCTAACATTTTATGTCCTTTTCTTTACCATAGCTGGCAAACCTAACAGCATTTTATACTTTCAGACTGAGAGTACCACATGGAGTAGTTAGGAATATTTTCCCAGAAATAATTCAATTTTAGAAAGGGGGGATTTGTTACAGCTGGAGGTCACTGTACAAGCCTTGTGTACATGCATCCTTTAGAAGATTGCTGCAGAAGAACATTTAGAAGAGCATTCAAAGATTTAACCAGTGTATAAACGAAATATAAGGAATGAAAGCACTACCTGGAATTTTTGCATCAGTGGTGAACTGACTTAAATTCTGTTAAACTTTCACTGATAAAGGAGGTTTCTCTTGCAATGTTCAGGACCCTAAGAATATACTGTTGACACCACATTTGTGTAAACACCTGTGACAAGAGTACTTTGTCAAGGTTCACAGAACAAGTCTGTAACTTTGTGACCTCAGCATAGATCTTGTTGTGGTGTTGTGGCTTTAATTTTGGCAGCAGCAGGCAAAGAAATTTCATGAGTAATGATCTCACAGTCATTAGATAATAAGAAAGAGAGGAAAAGATCTCTAAAACCCACCATGGCTTTGGGAAAAGGCCGGTGGAAAAATGCTGATCATTAAGTTAGTTATCATGTGTGTAATTTGGAAGACTAAAATTAGAGCTCTGGTGATCTGTACATGGACACATTGGAGAATTTTTCACTGAAAACAAGGTGGAAGGTTCAAATGTCAGCAGCTGGCAATGATATCAGGTTACTGATCACTGCTATGGGTTCGGTGTATGTTAAATTCAGGAGTACAGGTTGCCTTAAAGAAGAAGCTGCCATTGGATATCCATCTGAATGTGTGGCTATAGACACACTTTGATAGCAAAACTAGCTTGGGACAACCAGGAAATTTGGTCAAATGGTGTGTGGCAATGGGATTCTTTGGCAAATTCCATAAGATCACTCAGGCTTTCCCCTGCCAGGCTGAAAGGCTTAAGAGCTGGTTTGAATCCAGCAATAACCTGCCAGCCTTGCTGGAGCTGACTGCTTTCCTTTCCCTTTGCTGTTTTTCTGTTAGCAAAGGGATGTTTAATCACGCCTCTCTGTTTTAAAGATAACTGTGTGGCTTTCTCTGGAGTGATTTTTAAAGTGGTTAATCAGAGGGACAAACCTGAAAAGGCAAGAAATATTTAATTAGTGCCTTTTCTTCTACTAGCCAGCAGTCCTAACCAGATGCCTTCACTTCAGAGCCATCCAAGCAATCAGCCTGGTAACGCCGCTGTATCGCACATCAGGCACCTGGCAAGTCCAACGCTAACTGCATCCCAGAAAATGTCTGCTAAGGAAGGCTACTCCTGAAAATTGCTTTCAAAACCTGATAGCGAGCTCCACACAGGGCTGAAAACAAACTGCTTTTTGTATATTGAACTGTAATCCAGCCCTTACCACTATTAGGCACCATTAAAAATCCTGCGGGGAACCAGCATAACGAAGAACCAGTTAATGGTGGGGTTTTTTTTTCAGTGGAGAGAGGAAAAGAAACGTTAGGATGGAGAATAAAAACTGTGAGGGTTTTCTCTCAGTGACATGATTTTATGCAGCACAGCTTTCCAGCTCCTATTCAAAGTCACTCTGACATCTTGGTATGCAATTTCAGTCAGTAGATCAGGAATTGTATACAAACCCCGTCTTTATTCTTAATGAGATTTGTGTAAATAACTTGCTAGAAAACATATCGAAAACATATAATTCACTCTTGAATATGAATGCAGATGGCAGGTAAGAGGAACTGAATTTACTAGCCTTCCTGCAGTGTGCTCTGCAATGGATAATTCAAATAATATATACGTATGGTATTTTTGGCATATTAGCTGCTCTGTGCAGAGTTAGCACTGGATTTTGTAATAATGATGTGTGTGCAGGACACATCTGCTATCTTGGGCATATTACTGGTTGCACAGTGCTGGCTGGGAGCCAGCTATACCTCAGATATGCTGAATTATGAGAAATGATCCTTATTTCTATTCAGAAAGCCACTGCTCTCCAGAAAAGCATGGGTCCGGACAGTATTGACTTGGCCAGATGAGTTTAACAGGCTGCTTGCCCTCATCTCTGCTGGACTGGGGTCCAGCCTGCCCTCCTCCCGTGGCCATGGGGTTTATCTTTGGTCGTGTCTGTACCTAGACCTAAATCCCTTCTTCAGCCACAACCAGCAGGAACCACAGGCCTATCCGTCACTGTCCTGGTCTTTTTTGGAACCAAGAGCTCTCTGCAAAAATGAGATTTCAAGGGCCCACCAAATTCAGAGGATATAGCATTCTAGTTTGTGCTCATTTCTAGGTGGATGCTGCTTTATAAAAATAAACTTGACGTGAATCTCTCCCTCCCACAGAAGCTAACGATGTTCCCTGCAGCACTCCTAAGCCCAAGTCATTCCTGTTTCATTGGCCCAACTTCAGACAAAGGTTTTAGCTCCCCCCCTGCAAACTTAGAGGTTATTAGTAAATAATTTGCTTTAGAAGCATCGATTAAATCAGGAACAAAGATATTAGGAAAATATCTGCTTGACTTCAGCTTAATCTGTGTGCTGTGCTATAAATCTGTGCCTCTTGTTACCAATCCCTATTTTATGGAGAATTCCTGTTCTATCAATTCTGTCAGTTTAAGAGGAGCAGTCACAGAAGCAAAAAAAGAAAAGAAAACACAAAAATACCCCAAGCTCTAATGAAACATGTATTGTGCAATCAATATACTACAATAGTTTCTGAGGAACTTTATATTCTGTACAACAGACCCAAATCTCCTTTATAAATTGCCCTTGTAAGACCAAATTTGTCAGTCCATCCAAGATGTAACCAAAGTGAGAACTGTGTAAATATTCCATGTGAGAACCAAACAATCAGACAAAAGTCAAAACTGAGACCAGGGCTTCCTCCTGATAGGGGTGTAGTTCAAAAATGCCTCTTGGACTCTGAAAGAGCAGCATCAGTCTGTTGATAGTGTTCAGAGGAGGAGCTGGCCAAAATGAATGGGTTTTTTTGGAGGCAACTGTCAGCTGGTGTGATGTGAGTATATTGTAGTGAGATTCTGAGAGCTGTCATGATTGCTTGGAAAAAGCAATATAATTTCAGGCCAACTAATTTAATCCTTTTGATGCCAAGAGATTTGCTCCTGCTAAGTCCGAACACAGAGATATCTCACCAGCACTTTTATTAAGGCAAACTATGTGAAAGGTTCACTCCATTTTGATGGACAGATTATTAGGGAAAAGAAATAATTTGCTGAAGCCTTATTTTCATGCCATTTCTGGGAATGATATTAAAGTTAGCTTCAAGGCCAGCTCTCGCCATCTCAGGACAGTGTGGATTTGGCAAACTCCACCAAGAATCCTCTCAGCAGTATTATCAGTATTAGAAACACAGCACACGGCCATGCCTGAGGAATAAGCAGAAATAAAGCTCTTCCCTAAAGTAACCTAACCAAAATTCATTCCCCCCTACTTTTTATTGTTTGGTTCACCTCTGTAAAGCTTTCCAGCATTTATATTCATTTCACACTGTCAAAAGCTGAACAGAAGTAAGATAACAAATGGTTCTGGTAGCAGCTGTCACCACCTACTGTCTGTGTATGCCTGTGTGAGTCTCTAAATGGAAATAAAGTACTTTAATAACACATTTTCTCTAAACTGTCCTCATGGATAAAGTTACTCTCAAATCAGTCCATGAACACTTTCCAATTCGGTGCCCACTTCAGGCTGCATCTCTGTCTCTCCTCTGCAGCCTGGGTAGGTGTGCAGCAGTGTGATTTAGAGACATTTCAGATGAAAAATATTTTAACAGCACACCTTCGCTGGCTGCTGCTTGCCTGCATTAGCTGCTTGTGGTGTTTGAGCCTTCTCCCAACGTGCCTAATTTTGTGGCTATAAATTAAGCTGCCTGCCTATTGCATTTTTTTTTTTTTTTGTTCCCCCGGCTCAAGCCAGGAAGTGTCCAGAGCCACAAATTAAACACGAACTGCTCTGCCCTCCCTGTTCCTGCACCATTCCTTCCAGGAGCAGCTGGCAGCTGGGAGGATAAATACCTCCAGTTTCTTAGGGCCCTGAACAGAAAAGAAACTCCATTTCAAGGTGAGCTCTAAGGTACTGCTTTCCATGGAGAGAGGTGAGGCAGCACTGCACCTTTGTGTTTATCTGTCCGTGGGTATCACAGTGCCTATGAGAGATGCAGGGAGCTGTGGGCTTCAGGTGCCTGAAGGAGTTTTGGCTTGGAGAGAAGCCCTTTGTGGGTCCAGCCAGCAGAGACATCACATGCCCAGGGCTGCACATGATGGTGGCTGTTGAGCCAATATCTTTCAAGATGGGTTAATGCCTCCCCCAAGGCTGTCCCAAATGTTTTTTTTCTCTTTTCTCTCTCTTTTTTTGGTTACCTACTGAGCAATCTACCACATGGTCCTTGCCTGCGTTTCTTGGTGATTCTAAAACATGTGGCTGGCATCTGTTTAGGTCAGTGAGGCTTTTGGTTGTAAGTGACAAGTGGTGGGTGATTATTTTTCATCAAGTATACTGCTTAACGTTTACAAAGTATGGAGAAAATACTCAGTGCTTTTGAGCACCTGTCACCTCCAGGTAAATAATTTAAAAGCATGTGAGGAAGCCAATTAGAGTTAATTAGAAATTGACTGATCTGCTTTGGCATCAAAATTATTGGGAAATATGGCTTGTGCTTTCTGGAATACAGATTTTGCTCTTGTACACACACATGAGTGAGGAAATATGTTGTTTTATGGTCAACCTGTAGTATTCCTTTGAGAAAAAAAAGCACTTTATAAGCCACATATGTAACAGCAGTTCAGGCGAGAACAGGAGCATGAATCCTTACAGACATATAGCTGTGCAGTTTCTCAGCTTTATTTCATGGTGATGGGCATGCTGGAGATGTCTGCAAGGTTAACAGATTCAAATTCAGTGATCAGAAAATGGGAACATGTCCAAATGGATCATTATAACAGATTCCCACTTTATCTATTGCATGACCCAGGTTTGAGCCGTCTGTAAGCTTCACATTCCTGGTCTAAAATCTTCTGCAGCCATAAAAGACTATAAGTATCAGTAGGGAGAAAAAAAAAATCAATTTCTTGGCTTTGCAGCCTAAAATATAGTGATGGGACTATAGGGAGAGAAAAGCTGCTGATTTTTTTTTTTTATTATTTTTCTTTTTTTAAACAAGTTAAATGAGTAGGCTGCATTTAGGAAACAACTTTTTTATTAGAAGTTTAAAGAATATTTCTAGAGAGTAAAGTCAGCATCTCACACTCAGACTTTGGGGAAGGGGGGGTCAGTGACTGCCATTTTTGATGTTCTCTGTCAAAGACCAAGTGTACTCCCAGAAAGTTTCTAGAGAACCTGTGCTGATGATACGATAACTTCTGAATCTGATTTTTAGCTGCAGAAAGTTGATTCTCAAAATAAATATATAGCCTTTAACATGCTCTCCCTTGAGGACTTTCATGCTGTTAAACAGCGTCTGGTCTTTGCACAGCTCTTTCAGTGAGAGAGGACAGGGAAAACTCTATAAAGTCCCACTTTCCACCCTTTTCTTTCCAGTGGATGGCCAGGAATTCCAGTCTGTGTGCTGCAAAAGGAAGGGATCACACATTTTCATACATTGATGGCTCCTTGGACCTCAGGCCACACCTGCAGAAAGAGGCAGCGCCGGGGCAGGCAGAGTGGGCAGAAATGTGGCTGTGCCCTGATCTTCCTGCCCCAGGTGACAGCGACCCAATGGGCACAACAGGCAGCACATCCAAAGATCCTCAATCCTGCAGCACTCCCACCTTGAGCACTGGTGCCAGGAAAGCTGCCTGTGCCTTTCTAATGTGCCCTGCCAGCAGACAGACTCCTCGAGATGAACTTCTGTTCATGTAGGGTTTGTACAGAAACACTCATTTTTTGCTTCTCACATTAGGCAGTTGATGGAAGGCTTGGTTGGACCACGCTGCCTCACTCTGTATGGGCGTGAAATGATGTCTGCAAGGCACTGGTGCCACAGGCACTCTCCAGGTTTTCGCTTTCTGCAGATATTTTTGCCTGGAAGAGGGCGTGTGGCCGTGACAAAGCCTTGTCCGCGAGCAGTGAAACACAGGGCAATGAACCACACGGAAAGGCTGAACTGAACACTCAGGGTGCGCAGAGGAGATGGCACCAGTGTTTGTCTCCTGCCACAGGAGCAGTGCCTGCCACAGCCATCTGTGGGAAATGGAGACATTCCAGCCCGTGGAAGGCACACCAACAGCACCCTGGTGAATTAATCACACGCTGCTGGAGGCCTCTGCCTCACACGTGGGAGGCGTTTCGTGTCTCAGATACTCCACACCAAAAGCTGTGTGCAGACATCCTGTGGACTTCTTCCTGTGCACAGCAGCCAGGAACCTTTCTCATTTATTTTTAAATCACAGGGGAGGATTATTTGCAGAACAACAGAGTCTGAAATATAAATCTGGGCAGGTTTTAAACAGGCTGATGTTTCTGGAGTGTTTTATGCTGTCTGATATTAGGATATTAGTGTGAGACAAGATCTTTTGATCCTCATAAAGGTTTAATACGTTATTTTGTATCTAAGCTGTTAATAATTGTCTAGAGGTCTTACAGAGATACGGGTATGATATGGTTTCCACTGAGGTTTTAAGCTAAAGAGTGATTTCTCATACCCCTCATATCCCAGCCCAGATGTTCAAGTCCTATTTCCCTACATTCCAACAGATGGATGCCAAAAATTTAGGGAAATTTGCAATGTTTCTCAGTGTAGTGTATTTATAATAGTCTCTATTGCGGAAGAGTGAAGACTATGCCCCAATTTCTGCAGTTATTTTCCTCACCAGCAACAGAAAGCACTTAATTCTTAAGCCCTAACAGTGAGAGTTCTCCAAGGGAGCATTATTTTTCCCTCTCCCAGGCCAACTTTAATGAAGCTGACTAAGTCCCCCCTGATTAATTTAATGGTAGCTAAATAGTGCAGAAATAGTGAGAAACCACCAATTCTTCTCCTGATAACTCTTCCTTTCCAATATCAGTGGTAATCAGCAGCATGCTGTCCAACATATAAAATTCCTAAATTAAACAAGCATTTCTATTTTCCTTTCTGATAAATTCGCTTTGTTTTTTTTTTGTTTAATCGAATAATTTTAGTGTTAGTTGTTCAGAACTGCCTGTTATTTGCATGTTTGCAAACCAGCGTGATTTAAAGAATGATAATACAACATGAGTGTCTCCATGGATCTAGGAAAGGCATTTTGGCTTAAAGAAGAGCCAAGAAATGTATGATATCTGCAATATGTAAGTTAGCACTTGCTTTAGGGATATTATTCAAATTTAATGCTATGCACACACTTTTCTGGATCAGGATCTCTAACTCAGAATGTTGCAATGTCAGACTAAAGCCTTAATTTCCTTAAATCTGAAATATCACTGGAAACATTTTACACCACAAACCATAACTTTGAATTTCCTGACCTTTGAGCTTATTACATCTCATGTGTCTCTTCACCCCCACAAAATGCAGAGGAGTTTTTTTTTTTATTTCTTAAAAAAACATTGGGCAAAACATCCACAGTTCCAATCCAGCAGCTCAAGTTTGCTGGTTTGCTCTGCACCATCTCCGGTTTGTCTCCATCCGGACAAAGAGGCAAATTGGAGACAATGCAAAGTAAACCAACAAAAATACAGAGGTTTAGAAAGCATGGCCTGGGAGGAAATACTAAGAGCACTGAATTTATTTAATTCAGAGAAGATTGAAAAGAGATCTTCTGAGAGGCTGCAGAGAGAAGAGGGTGGCTAATTGCCCCTCATGTCAAATAAGGATACAAAACCATCATGGGCTGTTTGGCAGCATGAAAGATGTGGAGAAACTCTCGATCAGCTCGCTGATATAGGGAAGTCTGTCTCACTGGAGATTTTTAGGAACAGTACAGAAGTGTCTTTCAGGGACATTCTGTGTTTTGCTTTGGAGGAGAGCTGGATTAAGAGACTGCTGAGAAGCCCCAGCCCTACAATTCTGTGATTTCCCAGTCACTCTGTCCACAATTCCAGGAAGAAATTCTGTAATCTCCAGCTATTCTTTCACCACCTGTTCATTTCCTCTTAGGAGGAGACAAGTCCTTCTTTCTTCTCCTGTGACAAGTGTTTTTGTCCCCATCACAGCTCATTTCTTAATGTAAGGGGAAAAAAAAGCACTAGGAAGGGGTGACACTTTCTGACCTTAGTCACTCACTGCTATAATATTTATTGCTTTAAAATAAAGTGCCTTCAGTATGGTAGAAAAAATAGAAATAGGATATTTGCCTGCCAGCTAGAACCCTCTAACATTTCACAAATTCTTCTGAATTAAGTTTGTCAGTGCAGTGCTGAAACAAGTGTAGTTGGACCCTTTTTCAGGATGTCAAGTGCACAGCTGAAGTGATTGGGGTCAGAGTGGAGATAAAACATTAGAGCAAGTCCAGAGAGTCCACCTTGCAAGTTCTCTATTCTCATCACCAACCATATTCCTGTAAAATAGAAAGTGGCTCTTTCTTTTTTTTTTTTTTTTTTT